>WSYH01007953.1:0-31034 GCA_036426205.1 Ascaphus truei | reverse complement strand
GCGTTAGCTGGCCTCCTGCGCATGCGCAACAGCACTAAACATGGCGGCGCCCTGCTTCCCGAGCCGCCGGGACCCTCGCGACGCGACCGCGGCCTTAGCAACGGCCCGATCGCATCCCCGGCAACCGGCCCGCTCGCGTCCCTAGCAACCGCCCCCTCGCGTCCCCGGCAACCGGCCGCAACTTCCAGGTAACACGCTGCTCGCGCACCTTCCCCCTCCCTCACGCGCGGTCTGGCAGAAGGGGGGTGGGTCCACTAGAGCAAGGGGGGACCTGGCTACATCCTCCCCCTGGGGAAAAACCCCAACGACCTCGCTTGGGATAAATAACTCAACCCGTACAGAAATTATATAATAAAAATGCAGTAGATCATATAACTTAGCACATGCACAACTCTAAACAATATTGCACAATTCTGTGAGCATCACAATCACAGATTGGATCTTGCTCCGAGAACACTGCTGAGCCTCATAATGGGGTGCCCCCATTTGATCGTAGGTGACCCGAGTTGGAGGGTACCTGATTCGTTGGCTCCGTCGGAGTTGTTCTTCTGCAACTCCCTCGGGGGAGTAATAAGCACAGTCCTGAGGCTCAGCCTTTTCCCTTGAGGGGAGAAATGTCTCTGCCCAGTCCATGTTAGGCACAAAGCTCGGGCTCTGTGGATCCAAAGGCTGGCCTGTTGGTGCCGCCTTAGTAGGCGTTGGCCTACGGGGCCCTTTACCCGTAGCTCCTCCGGGAGATGCCCCTTCTGTGGAGCCGTCCCTTTGAGAGGGTCCTTCCATAGGATCTTCAGGAGTTTCAGAGTGGGTCTCGTTATTGACAGTCTCTTGACCCAACTCTGATAAGTCGGGCTCACCGTTGAGCGGTGTAGCCAGTATCTCTGTCTCTTCATCTTCCACTTGTGGAATGGGGAGAAGATGGTTGCGGTGCCATACCTTTACCCGGCCATCAGTGTCTTTGATGCGATATACCGGGAGGCCAGGCATCTGGGATTCTATTTCATACACTCCGTCTCTCCATCGATCGGCCAATTTGTGCTTGCCTGGTACGCCCAAGTTCCGAAGCAACACAGCATCTCCTGGCCGAAGTTTCCGATATCTGACCTTATGGTCGTATCGCCTCTTATTGTCAGCATTTAGCTTAGTGGTGGATTTCTCTGCCTGCTGGTACGCCTTTGAGTCGTTGCACATATTTGAAGTGGGTAGCATTATGTACCCCATCAGTTGAGACTCTAAGACGCACATCCACTGGCAACCTCGCCTCTCGCCCAAACATGAGGAAGTATGGGGAGAATCCAGTTGACTCGTGTCTGGTGCAATTGTACGCATGCACCAAAGCTTCCACGTGTCGACTCCACTCCGACTTCTGAGCACTCTGTAGTGTTCCGAGCATGTCTAGTAAGGTCCGATTAAAACGTTCGGGTAGCGCATCCCCCTCGGGGTGGTACGGAGTCGTTCGGGATTTGGCAATGTTCAGCATTTTGAGCAGTTCCCTGATCAAGGTACTCTCGAAATCCCTTCCTTGGTCAGAGTGAAGGCGGTTAGGAAGGCCGTAATGTACAAAGTACTTTTCCCATAATATCTTCGCCACGGTGATGGCTTTCTGGTCTTTAGTAGGGAAGGCTTGAGCATACCGAGTGTAATGGTCTGTGATGACCAGCACATTTCATATTCCCCGGCTATCAGGCTCAATACACAGAAAGTCCATACACACGAGGTCCATAGGACCAGAACTTTTTAGATGGCCCATGGGGGCGGCTCGGGTAGGTAGGGTCTTGCGCTGAATACACCTAGAACAGCGGGGACAGTGATGTTCAACGGCTTCTCGCATCTTGGGCCAGAAAAAGCGATCTCGGACTAACCCAAAAGTCTTGTCTATACCAAGATGTCCATGATCATCTTGTAGGGACTTCAACACCAGGTATTGTAAGTCCTTAGGGAGGACTAGCTGTCTCCTATCCGGGTGGTTGTGGTATTAAACCACCCGATAGAGCAAGCAATTGTCTATTTCAAATTTGTCCCATTCTCGCATGAGCACAGCCACCAAGTCATTGGGCGCGCGTTTCAGAAGGACTGGGTTCTTCTTTTCCACGGCGTGCCGGATGATACTAACGACCGGATCTCGTATTTGGTAGTCTACCAGATCTTTCCACCGG
Source organism: Ascaphus truei (assembly GCA_036426205.1). NCBI lineage: Eukaryota > Metazoa > Chordata > Amphibia > Anura > Ascaphidae > Ascaphus > Ascaphus truei. The sequence goes on along the minus strand of WSYH01007953.1, from coordinate 28,881 downwards.
AACACCTTGTCGTGCATGAGGTGCATCCCCTTTGGGTCGCAGTAGGCTGCGGGGACAGCCTGGGACTGACATCCCAAGGAATCGGCTACTCGTAATTCGGAGAAGGCCACTTGGTCATTAGCTATGGCGGCAGTTCTACACATAGCCCGCACTCCGGGTCCTGGAAGTTCTTCCCATTCTTCATCATCTGGGGTAGCAAGTAGTCCTGGCCTTCGTGAGAGGGCGTCTGCCCCGATATTCAAGGGTCCCGGCTTATACTTCAAGGAGAAGCGGTAGTTGCTGAGGGCGGCCTGCCATTGGTGGCCTGCTGCATCTAATTTGGCCGACGTATTGATGTACGTGAGGGGATTGTTATCCGTCCTTACCTCGAAGGCGACACCGTACAGGTAATCGTGGAGCTTCTCGGTGATAGCCCAATTGAGAGCCAGAAACTCCAACTTGTGGACTGGGTATCTCTGCTCACTGGGTGTCAAGCTGCGGCTGATGTAAGCTACAGGCCGCAGACCCTCCGGGTGCTTCTGGTGCAGGACGGCACCTAATCCGTTTAGACTGGCATCCACATGCAGGACGTATGGCTGTTCGGGATCCGCATAAGCAAGCACTGGCGCTTCGGTCAGACACTTCTTCAGTTTCAGGAAGGCCTGTTCACACTCAGAGGTCCATTTGTCACCGAACGGTTGGCGGGCCGATACAGCCTTCTTCCCGGTCTCTGAAGGGTATATTTTCAACAGATTGTTCAGGGGTTTAGCCTTGCTCGAGTACCCTTCCACGAAGCGGCGGTAATACCCACAGAATCCCCCAGGAAGGATCGCAACTCCTTTGACGTCTCTGGGCGAGGCCAGTTCCACTATCGGCCTCTACAACCTTGGAGGGGGTCCGGTGGCAATCCCTTTGGCGACACTATGTGCCCCCGTAGGTCATCCGAGGTATGGGCAAATCCGTCACTTATCTAGGGAGAATTTCAACCTTCGTTCCCCAGGACGGTCGAGTCACCTTAAACATGCTCTTCGTTGCTCTCCAGAGTCCTTCCGAAGACGATGATATCATCCAGGTATACCCAGACACTCCCGGGGATCATGTCCCTGATATCTTTTTTTTTCCATCAACCTTTGGAACGTAGCAGGCGTCCCCACATATCACCTTGGGGCATACGGTAATGGTAAATCCCAGGTGGCGACTAAAGCTGTTTTCCCTTCCTCCTGGTCTTCGCATTCATAAGGCACCTGATAGTACCCCTATCGGAGGTCGAGCCAGCTAAACCAGTTGACTTCCATCATTGCATTCAGGATCTCTTCAATGCGCGGAAGGTTGTAACTGATCCCTTGTCGTGCGATTTTCGGGTTCGGTAGTCGACACAACCGTCGTACGACCCGTTCTTTTTTCCCGCACCACCGAATATGGGCGGACGCGTAAGGTCCTCGAGATTCCGTCACATCCCACAGCGGTTTCCATGTCTGTAGGGCGTTCCTCACATCGTCCATCATCCCCGAGGGGCGAGCGACGAGAACTTCCCGGACCGGAGTTGCATAACCATTCGAATGGTATGTGTGGGCACTGCTGCTGCACCCCACATCCATCTCGCTCATGTAGAAACACATGTCGTCGTCCGAAGCACTGGTGGTCAATCGTTCTTTCCACTCGGTGACAGTGTCACTTCGCCGACTTTTAAGTCCAGATCGACTAACCCGCTCAGTAAAGCGCGGCCGCCGCCTTCACCTGATGGTCGTGTCCTCCCATCCACCAACCGGTCTACCGGATATATACTCCCAACTTCTGATCGACATCAAACTCCATCGGAAAAGGGGAGAGAGTTTCTGCATCATACACGTTGTCGATAGGGAATCTTAGCTGTCCATTTCCCACTTCGGGTAGTTCTTATACCCTCTGCTGAACCTCCTCTTCTCAGGCGGCACTCTCCAGCGAGAACAGTTGGTCGTTCTCGTCTCGGCGGTCGGATATACAACACCAACAGCATCTTTTGCACTCCCCTGTAATATTGTGGTCGTCATCCGCGTTGAACGGTTGTAGAGGTCCCATGACGCTCCAAAGGCATACCCGGTGGCACTCCTCTCGTAAGCTGGGGTCTAGGAGCAAATCGGCCAGCGGCAATTCGTTGGTCTCTTTCAAGTACGGCTCTGATTATAGCTGTGGTTGCACTATGTCCGCATTGGTTGCCAAGATGAGGGTACTTGCAATGGTCTTGGGGTTGGGGCTCCGTGTCGATACCATGGCCGCTACCTGCATGTGGTGCCTTCTTGCCGGTGTTTCATTGGAGTATTTCCAGCTGGACCCTACAATCCCTAGATGGGGTAGTCTTCATTACTTAACCCCCTAACCTTCATATGATTATCGGCCGGCCTCAAGGGGCGTGTCCATATGGCCGAATGCGTATATCCCTTCTAGCACCCGACGGCACGATTGCCGCCGAGCCCACTGGTAACTGTAAGCTTCCATGGTGAAGGCGTCATCACTGGGCCCCCCGGCGTCAGAAGGGGCACCGAGTTCCAGAAGGGAGGGAGCTCTGGTTCATTCAGCTTCTCTGCCATAGGTGCACTGCCTACCATTGTTCGGTCTGATTTCCTTTATCGGACGGGGGTTCCTCTGATGAGACCTTCCCTCCCCTTTCTTGTACAGTTACGGAGGCGTGACCCTTCTTACTTACCGCAGCTATAGCATTTACAAAACCCAAAACCGGGCGACTTTCCGGCCGACTCGTGGCGGGGAATGTGGTCGGTCGGGGGTCTTTGGTTTGTATCATCCCTTGATAGGGCGGCGGCTCTTCCTTCTCCTCCGTAGGGAACTCTTTCCCTTGTATGCAGATGGCTCTTAGGTTTAGCGGTATCTTGTAGCAAACATGGGCCTCCGTTTTTTCACTTGCCGCAGCAACCGGTGAACTTAGGGGCCGCCATCCATATTTGCTGCGGAGCATGTTGCTATGGGGTGAGTGGGTCTTGGATCCCGCAATACTGCCTTATTAGCCTTCATCCATCCCAAGGCGGGACCAGCCTACGATTAGTATGATCCCCAAGGCGAGCTGTAACGGTGGATTAAAAGCCGACAATTCCTTCCCCCTCTTTCTGATAAAGATTGAGTACTCGTCCAGATCTCTCCTTCGTCTTCTGCTAGCCCGAACGCTTCCAACAGACGCACACCATTTCCAACGCTGTCAACTCGGGTTGTTTGTCCCTGTGGAATGGCAACATAGTAGAACGCGTGGCTGAAGGCATTCATAATACGCTGCCGCTTTACGTGTCAGTGCACGACCATCTCTCTACTACTTTTAAAACCAACCATGCTCCCTCAAATGTCTAATTCCTTCCTCCCCCTGGGGTATTGGAAGTATTCCAGAGAGGCCTTAAAGCTTGCGGTAGTTTTGAGACTGGATGCCACAGTGGAGGCCTGTCTACTTACTAATTGGGGTAGCGGTCACTCCCATTATGGAACCCTCGTTCACTTGCTCTCTCTCTCTCGACTAGGCGCCCGCGGAGTTTTACCTCGCGGGGTACGGTTTCGGTGGAGAGGAAAGGCGTTCCTCCTCCTCCCCAACTACTGCTTCTGGGAGGGGCGATTGGGGAAGGAGACTTTGGTTGGGGGCGGTCAACCCGGTTTGGGGTACTTGACACGGGTGTATGGGGTGTCCAAGTACTGGTGGACGGTTCGTCTGGATCTTGAGGTGGGACTCTTAGTGAGAACATTTCCCTTATTACTGGTGAGTCCGAGTATATAAGGGGGTATCCTTCTGGCGGGCACTCGGGGGCTAGTCCGAGTATATAAGGGGGTATCCTTCTGGCGGGCACTCGGGGGCTACTAGAATGTTCGGGGCCGCTTGAGGACATAGGTCCCGCCCCACGGTGAATAGTAGTGCACTCAATTGATAAGTAGAGTCGAACACCCTGCCACGGTACCATATCCTAGCTGGCCCCAAGAGCTCGCTCAGTGAGTTCCGGATGTCAGTTTCCGGCACTAACGCCGGGACGTTCCCTACGGCAACCACATGTCTAGGTGATTCACGGACGGAGGTGCCCACGCGTGGACCTCTTGACGTGAGGGAATTACCATGATGCTGATCTTTGGTGATAATGTTTTGAAGAGGGCACCCCAGGTCTGAATCTCAGCAGCGCCTCCAAATGTAGCCCTCTTACCCCCACCCTAAGTGAGATCAGGGGAGGTAGGTGTATCTGACTACTAATCAGTGTGGTGCTGTACCTGTTGTGTAACCAGGAGAGCTGAGCTTCCGCCGCGGGGAACCTGGGGCAATACGATACTATGAATAACCACTTACAATAGGTGCAGCGCCTCCACCTGCGATGGCTCCCACCAGAGGGGGAGTGGTTCCTCGCAGGACCTTCAATAACCACATACAACGGAATTGATAATGACTAATACCTTTACTACTATACACAGCATGAACACATCAACACAGAATAACCGGTCTCCCTCGCTAGGGGCAACCTGACCAGTGCGTCTGGGCGGACGCTAACTTGAGCTACCGCAATAACCCACACTCTATGCGTCACGGCGGACGCTATCACATAGGCGTCACGGGGGACGCTAACCTTACGCGTCACGGCGGACGCTAACATTACGCGTCACGGCGGACGCTAACCTTACGCGTCACGGCGGACGCTAACCTTACAAAGAGTGATCCCACCCTGTCTCCAGTAACCCCAAACCCAATGTCTCGCACCCCCAAGTCAATTACCAACGTGTGTGTGTGTGTGACTGCGCAGCCACTATGTCTGGTGATAGGCCTTGTTGGTGCACGTGAGTTGTGGGTTACCTGCCCGGGCTCCAGCCACGGGTGCCGCTATATCACTGGGGTTGGATCCTCTGGGATATCCTCCTACGCGTGGGGTGAATTCCAGCGCGGATAATATCACCGTACAGCTCCGCACCGTCTCTACCTTAGTTAGGGTCTGTCTGCTGCCAGCAGGCCGCAGTCACGCTAGCTGGGCCTCCGTGGAGATAGTCCAGCTCCCTCTTAGCAATCCGGGCAATGTCCGTGATACACTCCTAGCAAATATATATATAATGGGGCAGGTTCCCTAACCTAGGGCCTGTCCCTACAATACTCCGCTAGGATGACTCAGGACTATCTGGGGCCTAGGGGATTGCTGGCCTAGTGCAGAGAGTCACTGACCCCTGCACCCTACCTCCTTCCCCTAGATGCTCCAGTCACCAAATGCCGTGTGCAAAACCCCGCGAAATGTATCTATATCCCTCCTGGGGAGATCTGCAGCCCTATTGGCTCCCTGGAGTCATGTGGCTCTGCCCCTGTGCACCATGGGGGCTGTCCGTCCTGCCTTGCGCATGCGCGAGCTGTTTGGAGCCTCTCGCGCATTAGCTGGCCTCCTGCGCATGCGCAACAGCACTAAACATGGCGGCGCCCTGCTTCCCGAGCCGCCGGGACCCTCGCGACGCGACCGCGGCCTTAGCAACGGCCCGATCGCATCCCCGGCAACCGGCCCGCTCGCGTCCCTAGCAACCGCCCGCTCGCGTCCCCGGCAACCGGCCGCAACTTCCAGGTAACACGCTGCTTGCGCACCTGCCCCCTCACTCCCTCACGCGCGGTCTGGCAGAAGGGGGGGGGGTCCACTAGAGCAAGGGGGGACCTGGCTACATCAGTGTAGATGAAAACAGGGGTCACCGGAGCAGAACCGCATTGTTTTCAGGTCCCGGGACCCCCTGCTTCCCGAGATGCAGGCCCCGTTATGTGGTGCCGGTATCTCCTATGCATTGAAATGTCCCGGTGACGTGGGACATTTACATGCATAGGAGATTCCGGGAGGGCTGTATCTCAGGAAGCAGGGGGTTCCCGGACCTCAAATCAACAAGGTTCAGCTCCGGAGACCCCCTGCACATCTACACTAGTAATAACATTTAAATTAAAATATGTAGTAAGCACCAATATACAACCCACCCCCCTGTGCCCACACATAAAACACACGATTGATAACATAGGCCGACGGGGGTCCCCAGGTGTTCCCCACGGGCGTATATAGCAGTATGGGGGATGGGGGAAGGAAATAGAGTGCGCTTACCAAACCACTGGTGGTATATGGTGGTACACCGAGTTGCAAGGGGGTTGACTGATATAGACAACACTAAGCCCAGTGAAACTGGCTGTGACTTTTCCACTGTGTGTGCTCAGATAGTAAAAGACATGAACCATGTACATCAATATAGACTAGGTGGTAGCTATAGGTGCTGTGAGTTTCTAGACTCAACACAGGATTAGCACTGTATAAGGCAAAATGTATACAAAGAATTGTGCTCTCTGCAGACCACCCTGTGTGTGTTTAAAAGTTGAGCCTTAAGATAAGGATTATAATGATTGCACTTGGTGTGCAGGATGACAGTTCTAATGGTCAAACTGTTCTATGCAATAACATAAAACTGAGCACAATCTATATCCTGGGAATTAAATGGTTTGCTAAAAAATGTACAACCAATAGCCAATGAGATAATGACTATATTGCATATGTACCTGCAAGGTCCATATATACATGGGTGTCCGGAGGGCCTCGGTTGGTCCCTGTTCAGGGTACAGATGAATACAGTGGTAGCCAATGCATTTTTGGCCAAATGCATTTCTTCTATTGACTGTTCTATTCTCTATTTCTGTTTATTATTTAGATAAAATTGTTTTGAATTGTGATGGCTTGTTTCTTTATTTATTTTTTTACAGATTTGCTAGTGTTTTTATTTAATGATGTATTTTATTGGCTACTGGTTTTAATTTATGTGTTGCCTAGTGGTTGTATTAATGAATTGTTGTGTTGGTTACTGCTTTTATGTATTAAATATATTGTTTGGCTAGTGGTATGATTTATGTAATTGATTGCCTAGTGGTTTTAATTATTTTATTGAATGCTTAGTGGTTTCATTTCTTTAATTGATTGGCTAGTGGTTTTATTTAGGTAATTGCTTGGTTGGCTAGTGCTTTTAATTTTTGTTTCTGGAGGTTTAGGTGCTTGTTGTATACGTTTTATTACAGGCATACCCCGGTTTAAGGACACTCACTTTAAGTACACTCGCGAGTAAGGATATATCGCCCAGTAAGCAAACGGCAGCACGCGTCCTGAACAGCAATACCGTCTCCCTACCTGTACTGAAGCTGTGCACAAGCGGGGAGACTATAGAGCCTGTTACAAATGTGTTATTTACATCAGTTATGCACGTATATGACGATTACAGTACAGTACATGCATCGACAAGTGGAAAAAAGGTAATGCTTCACTTTAAGTACATTTTCGCTTTACATACATACTCTGGACGCATTGCGTACGTTAATGCGGGGTATGCCTGTATTGTGTATTTTGGACATTCGGGCTTTTGTATTAGGGTGACCATTGACTGCTATAGTAGCTTATGCCCATATTATATGGGTATGATGTACGTCTATAACAATCAATGGTTACAGGCTGGGTATAGTGGGTCTGGGGTAGGTGGTTAGGCCTCCCAGGTGGGTAGCTGGACAGGGTGGGTTAACCCCTTAATTACTATAGCGGTTATTGTATGTCTTTATTTATATAGCGCCAAAAGTGTACTCAGTGCTTCACAAAGAATACAGTACAGGTAATTATAATAATACAATAAGTGCAGCAAAATCAGACAATAAGTAAGGAAATCCCTGCCCCAAAGAGCTTACAATCTAAGAGGTTTGATGGGGAACTTACAGAGACAGCAGGTGAGGGAATAAGTGCTGTAGATGGCAGTGCTTGGTCACAATGGGTGGTAGGAGTGACTGAGTGTGGGACGGTAACCACGAGGGCAGGCTATTGGGATGCTTGATTTGTGGGGCAAGTTTTAAGGTTAGCCAGTATTAAAATGAGAGGGTTAACACACTTTACAGGGGAAGAGATGACAGGGAGGCATTGGTGAAATCAGGTGTGTATGTCTGGTTTCAGGCTTAGGGGATATCCTATATTATTAACCCGCTAAGGTGATTAAGAAGCTAGGGGCCATTAGAATGTATTTTGCTATGTATACTTTCTGGCAATGGAGGACATGGACCTGCAGTATGCTGACGAGGACGCCCTTCATATTGCCAGGGGTAAGTAGAACGGTTTTTATTTACTTTATTTATGCTGCCTGGCTAATGTTGTGTTTTATAATGGGCAAATGATCTATTATACATATCTGGATAATAGTTATTTTGCCCATTACTGGACTGTATGTGTTTGGAGGGGGGAGGTGTATTTATATCTGGATAATAGTTATTTTGCCCATTACTGGACTGTATGTGTTTGGAGGGGGGAGGTGTATGTATTGAAATGTAGGAGGGGGGAGGTGTATTTATTGAAATGTAGGCCATGTTTAATTTTTTTAAATACAGGAATGGTACCGCAGGCCAGCGGGGACCCATGGGGACAACCCGAGGACCCCTGGACGCCCATGGGGATCACCTGAGGACCCAAGGGCACCTGTTGGGAATAACTGGAGGGCCCCACAGCTGTGGGGGCCCCGGGGGGACCACCCGAGGGCCCCCAGACACCCATGGAAACCACCCGAGGGCCCCCAGACACCTGTGGGGATGACCCGGGGACCCCAGACACCCACACGGACCACCCGTGGACCCCCAAGGGCCTGTGGTATTAATCCTGTGTGCAAAAAAATAAAATATGGTTTTATGTAGGGGTACAAGGGGTGGGTTGTGTTTTGGTGGTTATCACATATTTTAATTTTATTATTAGTGTATTGTAGCAGGGGGTTCGGAGCAAATGTGAAAATTAGGTGCGCAACCACAAGCAATATATACGTGAAATAGTGAATGGTGATATATAGGTGTAAAAATTGTGACCTTGTAAACTTGGAAGGAGCGTCTGCAGCTGTGGCACAGGGGATAGCTCAAATAACCCCTAATAGAAACAGGATACAGAAAAAACACAGCGCACAACGCTCATAGTGTATTAAAAATTATAATATAAACCAATAAAAAAGATGAGTATTAGGCGTACATTAAAACAGAATAAACAAGCATGTGGAGGGTTAATGTTACCCATACACCAATCGGGACAGCAGTGAAAAGAGGTAGCATCTCTGGATACAATATGGCTATGCGTTCCAGCAGTACACTGCGGGTCAAGGCATTAGGAGTCCGCGCATGCGCGATTGTACCTACGGGCGGACCATTGAGGCCACCATAGTTTAATAGGATGTTTCATATTAGTGAATCCAAGATGGCGATGCGTTCCAGCGTTTGTATGCGTGTCACAGCGGCGCGGTTTCGCGGGCAATGTTGCCCCTGCACGGGTGAGTTCAATTTAATTTTGATTAGTTTGGGTATATAAGGTGGTGGATTAGCATTCACTTATTGCACGTCCCTGAGGAAGGTCACGTTGAGTGGACCGAAACGTTGGAGGTGGTGCCATGTTACTTTGAATACAACTTCATTGGAACTACTGGACTGTGTGCTGTCTCGTTTATTCCGGACTCCAATCTGGTAAAATCTACTTTATATATATATATATATACCCACATCATGCAGTTTGATAGTCATAACATATGTTCACATGAGGTAGTAATATAACACACGGTTACTCCCAACGTGGAGAACCCTAATAGTAATGTTTCGGATCCGGTTTCCGTACTATTCTGCCATTGTGATCTGTAACGGTCACAAAGAAGGACTGGACCGACCCATGCTCCGGTCGATATATTACGCTGTGCATGTATACCCCGTCCTATACTCCAGATCCTGACCAACTCACTTATACGGTCCTCATTATGATGACCGGCTTTACCAAATTTTGTCCGAAGGTATTCTTGTACGGCTTCTCGGAGCCAACTGTCTCTGCTCTCCTCTATTTCCCTCATGATGGGCTCAGGCACATAAGGGTATTCATATCCATGTGACTGCCTATACCTAGCCACTATGGCCCTGTCGGCTCGGCTCAACTTAGTGAGCTTACGGTGACCCGCCCTGCTTGGCAGTACCCAAAACTCTGATTCTATAGGATCAATCTCGTCATACAATATACTGTAGCCTTTGGGCTGAATGAGTTTCTACTCTATCTCCCGGTACCTGTGATCTATCTCATCCTCCACCTCCTGGGGAGTAAAGACACCTGCCGCCCACCAATGATCAACTATGTTGTTCTTAATGAGCAGGAACCGTGTACGGTCAATACCTTCGTGGTACCCAGTGAACAGGGGTGCCCACCACTTGTCACGGTGCTTGTACTCTGTGGAATGGCTAGTGTGCTCTACCTCTGACTCTGCTTGGGACGGGACACCGGACGTCCCCGCCTCTGTAGAGCGCGAGCAATTTCTCCTCCCTTTGGCGTTGATGTACCTGGTAGGGTACATCTTGTGAACCACCGTACCGACAGACCCAGCCTCTGCTGGAGTGCGGGACCCTCGGTCTCTCCCTCTAGCTGTAGGAGAAAACGGCACATGTATCACACTGTCATATATTATTTCCTCATCAGACCCCTCATCGCTCAATTCCCAGTCCCGCAAATCTCTGGAGTATTTGGGATACTTGCTCAATTTATTCCCGCTAGGTCCCGGTGACAACACTCGTGACGGGGCAGGGACAGTGACCGGGGCGATGGAGCTAGGGGTTGGGGCAGGGGCAATGTTCAAGTCAGTGTCCAGCAAACGAGTAATACTGCGACCAAGGGATGCTTTCTTGGGTGCTTTCTCCGCCATACTTCGCGCTTCTCTCGATGGGCCACGGCTCTTCAGGGTGGCAATTGCAGTGGCCATGGCTACTCTCCGTGAGGAGAACAGCGCTCCCGGGCCTCTATTCCTGTCAGGGCCGGAAGTGACGTCATCGCCGGTGCCCACGGAATCTCCATCCGCTCCGTGGTCACGTACCGGAAGTGCGTCGAGGACCGGAAGGGGCGGGGGTGGAGCATCCGGTTTGCGGACGGACAAGTAGGCCGCAAGCCTCTCCTTCTCGTCCTCCGCGGTTGCTGTCGTCGCCTGGCGGAAGTAAGGGGGTGGTGGAGTCTCCTTACCACTACGCTGCTGTTTGGTGATCTTGGGGTCCTCCGGAGTCGTCTCGGATGCCATCTCCGTCGCACTGGGAATCACCACGGCTGTGGGACTTCTACAGGCCTCAGGCCGCACGAGCGCTCGCCTTTGGAAGGTGTCCGGACTCGTCTGCTCCTCTTTGTTACCGCTGGGGTGGTTCGCCGGTGGGCGCATCACCACCGATGCTACGCCAACCTCTTCCTCTGAGGATATCATGATCGGATCCTCCGCAAGGGAGTCACCGGGTTCTTCTGCGATACAACCAGTTGGTATGGGTACGAAACGGTCTCGCTCCGGTACCTCCACTGCGGTCGCGCTCTTCTCCACCGACAGTTCGCTCGGCTCCGTAGCTGGATGGGCCTTGGTTCATCCCGCTTGGTTTCAACGAGGAACTAGGGCAGCCTTGTCTTTCATCTCGGGGGGTCTCGATCAGAGGCCATGGCTCATTAGGCCACAGGTAAAACGTGCCACATTGAGGGCATCGTGCCTTGGTGCTTGGGACCGCTCCGGGTATCCCGCAGTGGATGCACAGACACCGGAGGTATTCGTGCTCCGCCACCTCCACTACCAGTAAGCCTCCTAGTAGCTGGTAGATCATTGTGCTCATTTCAGACATCTTTAGCTCAGGGGTGGAACAGTTCAGTGTTTCAGCTCCTTGCTCCTCGAATGCCAGGCAGAAGTGAAGCTCTTCGCTCTCTCTTCCTGTCCCTCCCTTAGCTGGGGAGGACGCTTCTGATTGGCTCTCCTTGTGCCCCCTCCCTCTGGTGGAATCCAGAGGCGGGGCACTACTCCCCTTCAGTGTGACGCGACCTGATTTGTTGGCTAGTCACAGCACAGGTGGGTGGGCTTTCGGCTTTCGCGCCGCTCCTCTTGCAGGGGATCTGGGTTTGGCGCCAAACCCCTGCACATTTCCCACCACATTTCTCGTACAGTCTCTTTGCACGATTCACGTGCGCGCTACAAGATTGGTGGGAATCGCCATTTTAGGTCGGCTGCTATCTGCTGGGCCGGTGATGGAACGTTTGTCGCCATTTTAGATGCTTCTTTGCTCCGATAGGCCCACCACATGTAAATGTGCACTACGCTAAGGGTCCAAAATCTAGTGATGTGAAACATAACCTTACCAAAAACGAGACATTGGCTTTAAAGTTTTTAAAAGAGAATAATAATCTTATTATAAGACAGGCCGACAAGGGAGAGGGTGTCGTTCTACAAGATAGAAAGGACTATGAAGGGGAAGCACTTAGACTCCTGAACGATACCGCCTACTACACCAGGCTAAAAAGAGACCCAACTGGTGAGTTTCTTAGTAAACTAAAATGCCTTCTCGATCAGGCCCTTAGCTCCAGTGTTATAACTAAAAATGAATTCGACTTTTTATTTACCAGTTTTCCTAAAATCCCAATATTTTATCACCTCCCCAAAACCCATAAGTCAATAAAAAACCCACCTGGTAGACCGATAATATCGGGAATACAAAGTTTAACAGCTAATTTGTCACAGTATGTGGACCACTTCCTCCAGCCCTATGTGAATAAACTCCCTTCCCATCTAAGGGACTCCACTTCAGTACTTAATTTGATGCAGGATCTGGAGTGGAAGGATTCGTATAGATGGCTCACTTGTGAGCTGCAGGCCCTCTATACGAGCATACCACACATGAAGGGTCTAGCAGCTGTAGACTCCTTTCTATTAGGTGACCAGGAATTACACCCTCTAAATAGAGGTTTTATTTTGGATTCAATCCTTTTCATTTTGAAACATAATTATTTTATGTTTCTGGACGAATTCTTCCTGCAGGTTTGCGGAACTGCAATGGGTACTAGATTTGCCCCCAGTTTCGCAAACCTGTACATGGGAGAATGGGAATCCAATTTTATTTTTAATAATAATCCTTTTAAAAACAATATCATTACCTGGCGTCGCTATATAGACGATATTATCTGTGTATGGGACGGGGATCAATGCTCAGTTAATCATTTTATAAATTACATCAACAATAATGATAGGAATTTGTCCTTTATCCATTTGGATGATGAACGTAATATCAACTTTTTGGACTTAAGCTTGACAGTATCAGAAGAGGGTAATATTATCAGTAAAACCTACTTCAAGGAGGTTGACTCAAATAATCTATTGCTAGCCTCAAGCAATGATAAAAAATCATGGATCCAGAACATTCCGGGTGGTCAGTCCAAAGACTGAGGAAGAACTGCAGCTCGGACATTGATTTTGAGACACAAGCTAGTGATTTAACCTCTAGATTTTTGGAGAGGGGTTACCCATTGAAAAAATTAAACGAGGATTTGGATAGGGTGAGAAAACTGGAAAGAAGTCAAATGTTGATTCCAAAGATTAAAAAACGAAATAATCAGGAGACAAATGAGGGTAAATGTAATGTTGCTTTTATTACGAAGTTAAATTCTATGACTATGCAAATTGAAAAAATCATCAAAAAACACTGGGCCATTTTATCAGGTGACCCAATTTTGGGGGTCCACATTTCGAAGTTTCCTAAATTCATTTATCGAAAAGCAAAAAACCTGAAAAATACATTGTCCCCTAGTGACATTAATGCCAAGGTCACCACGGTTGGAGAAAAAATGTGGTTAAGTAGTAAACCCACTGGAAACTACAAATGTGGAAAGTGCTCAGTGTGCAAGTATTTGCATATTGATAATAAAACTTTCATATGTAAAACCACTGGAAAAATCTTTGAGGTTTCAGATTTTATATATTGTAACTCTGACCATATAGTCTACCTAATTGAATGCCCCTGTGGCCTACACTATGTGGGGCGGACTAAACGTCCACTGAAGGTACGTATTCAAGAGCATATAAGGAATATTCAAAATGGTCTTATTAACCATAGTCTTTCCAAACACTACGCTCTACACCACAATAAAGACCCCTCCTCCTTGCTCTTTAAGGGCATTAAACATGTCCCTAGGAATAGAAGGGGTGGGGATAGGGTTAAGGAATTGTCGGTACAAGAGACCTTCTGGATACATAGATTGAGATCTCTGCATCCGGGAGGTCTTAATGAGGATATCGATATCTGATCCCTTTATTAACCATTTTAAATACCAAGGGGGAGAGAGGGGTTTATTAATCCATTCCTCCTTTAAGGTTGTAAATATTTATTTTTTAATTAACTAGGTGCCTTATTGCTTTCTTTAATACAGTTTTATATTTATATGCTTCATGCTTCTTTTTCAATGATCCTTTATGCGAGTTGCACTACAGTATCTAGGTGCACTTCTAGTTGGTTAAAAGTACTGTTTTTAACATTTTTTTCCTTTATTCTAGAGCCACCGTTCGAAGGTTGTTTATTTATATGATTTTTGTTTGTTCAATAAAGTTTATCCTATTTTGTTACTAATGGTTGCTCATAGCAACGTGTATTGTGGTTGTGACCCATGGAGCTATTTGACTCCTCCCCGCTTCCTCTGGATTGGCCAGCATCTCCAATTGGAGGGCCTATCAGTTGGAGGCGTGGGGTATTTAAATGCTACATCGTTTATAGTTTAATATATTCCCTGATGAAGAGACCGTTTTAGGTTTCGAAACGCGTTGGAATTAGATCCTAGTTGCTTTATGTACTCTGGACTCTGTACTATCCCACTGCAGGCCTACACGGTGTCCGGGAGGACTGCGACGCGCTGACGCTCCCGAGTGACGTCACTAACACGGAAGTACCGGATCGGAGTGCGGAACAGCATGAGTCGTGCTGCTGCAAAGATCTCCTAACCTGAGGACACTGTTTGTACTACGAGCCCTGCTGGACTGTCTATGATTGAGCTGAATACCATCCAGGACACAGCCTGAGAGAAAGTGACCGTGACGGCAGGAGCGGTGTGTGTCTACATTGAAGAGCTCTTCACTGCTGTCCCGATTGGTGTATGGGTAACACTAACCCTCCACATGCTTGTTTATTCTGTTTAAATGTACGCATAATACTCACCTTTTTTATGGGTTATATTATAATTTTTAATACACTGTGAGCGTTGTGCGCTGTGTTTTTTGTATCCTGTTCATATTAGGGGTTATTTGAGCTATCCCCTTGCCACAGCTGCAGACGCTCCATTCCGAGTTTACCGGGTCACATTTTTTACATATCACCACTCACTATTTCACGTATATATTGTTTGTGGTTGCACACTTAATTTTCACATTTGTTCACTCCGACAGGATGGTCTGTGAGGGGCCTCAATACCCCAGTGCCCACCTCAGAGGATCTCCTCTGGGTGGGGGTAGATCCTCCCCATCACCCCCTCATCAGGGTGAGGGGCATTGGTCCACAGGAGCTCTGCTCACTCGCCAATTATCATAGGCCAGAGTTCTCTTTCTATCTCTCCTGCTTCCAGGAGAGAGCTCGACCTATTCCTCTCCTCCAACTCCCAGGACAGAAGAACTACTCTCACTCACAGGAACTGGCTGCTAAATAGAGTCAGCCCCACCCCTCATGATGTCAGCAGGACCTCCCCTCTATCTCTTGCCAGCAGCAGAGTCAGGGGCCTGCATCTATCACTCAGGGCAGGGCGTGAAGGGGGAAAACCCATGATTACTACTGGCGCTTGCCCTTAACAGGACTTCACACAGTAGGAGAAAGATATATATAGCCCGTGCTGTTTACAGGGGGCTAAATATATATCTATATATATATATATATATATATATATCGAACAAAAGAAAAAAGCAGCGCCTCTGCTAATGGTTAATTAGGTGAATATAATGTAGTATATAAAATAAATTAAATATAAAAAATGTATAATGAACCGACTGTGATAATCACAGATAAAATACACAAATATTAGTGAAGTACTAAATGATTCTAACACAAATAATAATCAAACCTATAACCATAAATATAAGTGCATAGATATTGCAAATATACAAATTCAAAAGAAAAAAAGAGTGTAAAAAACAGTCCTCAGATTGTCCAATAATGATGTAGGTTCTGGTATGAAGGGTCTCCTGCTGCTCTCAAATGGACAAACCATGTCCACAGGGAATCTAATGGAAAAAAGGGGAGAGAGAGCGCACACCCATAGCGTAAAATAGTAAATTTAATGAGGGGAGGGGGAGAAGGGGGTTAAGAAATGCGCTTACAAAAATGCAATAAAATCAAGCATTGTGTGATATAATAAACTCCTCAAGCTAAATTTTAACTATAGGTGGAGTTCCTCTTGTATCAAATATTTGGAAGTACAGATATCGATGAACTACCAATCCTTATATCAGCATAACTATCCGGCCCTATTCCGGAAAATCAAACAAGATTTAGATGAATGGGAAGGATATCAAATATCATGGATCGGGAGAATGATCTCGGTTAAAATGAACATACTCCCCAGATTGTTATACTACTTCCAGACACTCCCGATCCACATCCCTGGCTCAGAATTAAAGAACACCCAAAAACAAATCTTTCACTTTATCTGGCAGGGTAAAAAACCTAGAATCGCCAGAGCAGTTCTGCTTGCCTCAAGGGGGAGAGGGGGCCTCGGAGTCCCGGATATTATTAGACTATCAAGCCACCCAGCTGCGACAAGTAGTAGTCTGGAATGCAGACCCAGGCCAATATTGCTGCCTGGACATAGAATCGCAATACGCCGGCATGCCTTCACTGCCAGCTTGCCTTTGGTCCCTGAGTAGGGAAGACATGCAGACTTGTAAATTCAAATTAGGCCCGATGAGACATACATGGGAGATCTGGACGAAATGTAAATTCAAGCTCACGACCCCTAAATCTCAACTCATCCCAATCCTCAAAAACACCAAATTCAAACCTGGTTGTGAGCCAAGACAATTTGACCAATTCACAATTAAGAATATTAGGGTAGTTGCCGACCTCCTGAGCTTTGGGCAGTTCCTGAGTTATCAAAGATTACAAAACAAATATGAAATGGCAGGACTGAATGTATTCAAGTACCTCCAAATTCGACACTTTATCCAAACGTTATCCCCAACATTGGAATTTCCCCCTCTCACTAGCTTCGAAAGGCTGTGCAGAGAGATGGCCCATCAAAAAGGTCTTATAACACAAATTTACGCGGAATTGGAGAGGGCGACAGACCCCCCCACCCACGATTATATGCTGAATTGTGAAGCAGAATTGAACATAGTTATAGACCGGGAGGACTGGGAAAGTATTTGGGAATCAGCCTCAGGAACTTCCATATGTACCACAATCAAGGAAAATATCTATAAAATACTGTATCGCTGGTATCTTACTCCAGTCAGAATAAATCAAATCTACCCTCTGGCCTCCGACCTATGCTGGAGAGGCTGCGGACAAAAGGGAGACATGGCTCACATATGGTGGTCATGTCCGGAAATTCAGAAATATTGAGAAACCATACAGTCTATAATAATAATAATAATATAATAATAGCATTTTCTTGTATAGCACTGCTAGTTTTACACAGCACTTTTTACAGAGACATTTTGCAGGCACAGGTCCCTGCCCCCTGGAGCTTACAATCTATTTGTTGGTGCCTGAGGCACAAGGAGATAAAGTGACTTGCCCAAGGTCACAAGGAGCCGACACCAGGAATTGAACCAGGCTCCCCTGCTTCAAACACTCAGTGCCAGTCAGTGTCTTTACTCCCTCTCCCCTCTATAATTAGAGAGGTCACAGACCTCACAATACCTATTGATCCGCTGACCTACTTGTTGGCCAGGCCGATAGAGAATATTGACCGATCAACAAGAAAATTAATCTCCTTCATACTCACGGCGGCAAGGTGTGCGGTGGCCGCCTCATGGAAGAAGGTGTCTCCCCCCCCCCCCCCCCAAGCAAACAGTCAAGAAGAGAATTCAGGAGGTAATGCTGATGGAAAAGTTATCAGCATTTCTGAAAAGGACGACGGTGTCCTTCTATAAAGTATGGGAGCCATGGCTGACCCAAACAGCAGACTAAAAATACCCCACTCCTAACCCGCCATAGAAGAGATATAGGCTAAAACCTTAATGAGAAACTGAGATCGGGACCCGCCCCCTCGGGCCCGCCTCCTCCCCCCCCCTCCTCCCCCCTCTCATCTCTTCTCTTTCTGTTCCCCCCCCCCCTCTCGCAAGTCCCTTTGGCCTATGAGAAACAGGCCGGGGACTGCGGAGACTTTTCTTCTCCCCTATCACAAAAAGGGAAAAACACTGTATTAAGAGTTTGTGTAACAATGTATACTGTATGATTGCCTAATAAAAAATTTGAAACAAAAAAAGGCCTATGCGGGGTTTTACTACCCACACCAGGTACTTCTTTTCTACCTACCAATTTACTCTGAATTTCAGGACGTATTCAACAAGCCTCAATCCGAGGTGTTGTCCAGCCGGATGACCCCCTAGTCATTCGACTTATCCGGAAGTCCTCGTCCCCTGCAGTGCAGGGTTTTTTTTTTGTTAAGATAAAGGATGGATCTCTGAGACTGTGCGATTGATTCTTGAAGGGCGCCTACTCACTTAGGGTCGCACAGCCCGATGGTCACTTTTATATTTAATTTTCATATTTTACGTGAAGGTCGAGCTCTCACTACTTACTCGGTCAATTTCTCTGTCGGAAGACACTTCGTTTCTTTTTTTTGATTGGGACAGAGAAGACCAGTTACCTCCCCCATCTTTGTATAATCTCCGCCAATTATTACCTTTGACACTACTTTTAACTAG
This sequence comes from Ascaphus truei, assembly GCA_036426205.1. Lineage (NCBI taxonomy): Eukaryota > Metazoa > Chordata > Amphibia > Anura > Ascaphidae > Ascaphus > Ascaphus truei. The sequence goes on along the minus strand of WSYH01007953.1, from coordinate 10,233 downwards.
GGTTCCTATACCCCATCTATCGTCGTGGCTTGTTGCAATGGGGTCCTAGTCTGTGTGTTTATTTCTCTTTCTTGTTGGTTGGTCTCTCGAAGTTCCGAGGGAGGTTGTGGACTGCTCGGGGGGTGCTCTGTGGGAACATGGGAGGTGGGAGTCCAGTTGGGGGTTGTTGCGTAGGGGGAGGCCTTGTTGTGGTGGCCTGCGTTGGGGGTTTGGTTGGGCACAGGGTCTGTGTTTTCTCTTGCCCGGGGAAAGTGTGTGTTGCTTGTTGTTTGTTTGTTGTCGGATACATATGGGGGTTGGTGTGGTTTTGTCTTGTCTCTCGCACGTCTTGTTGAGAATTCAGGAGGTAATGCTGATGGAAAAGTTATCAGCATTTCTGAAAAGGACAACGGTGTCCTTCTATAAGATATGGGAGCCATGGCTGACCCAAACAGCAGACTAAAAATACCCCACTCCTAACAGGCCATAGAAGAGATATAGGCTAAAACCTTAATGAGAAACTGAGGAGATCGGGACCCCCCCCCCCCCCCCCCCCCCCCCTCCTCCCCCCCTCTCATCTCTTCTCTTTCTGTTCCCCCCCCCTCTCGCAAGTCCCTTTGGCCTATGAGAACAGGCCGGGGACGTGCGGAGACTTTTTCTCCCCTATCACAAAAAGGGAAAAACACTGTATTAAGAGTTTTGTGTAACAATGTATACTGTATGATTGCCTAATAAAAAAATTTGAAACAAAAAAAAGGCCTATGCGGGGTTTTACTACCCAACCAGGTAACTTCTTTTCTACCTACAATTTACTCTGAATTTCAGGACGTATTCAACAAGGCTCAATCCGAGGTGTTGCCACCCCACTAGTCATTCGACTTATCCGGAAGTCCTCGTCCCCTGCAGGTGCAGGGTTTTTTTTTGTTAAGATAAAGGATGGATCTCTGAGACTGTGCATTGATTACATTGAAGGCGCACGTCACTTAGGGTCGCGACAAGCCCGATGGTCACTTTTATATTTAAATATTTCATATTTACGTGAAGGCAGACGCTCACTCTCGTCAATTTCTCGTGGAAGACAACGCTGAGGACCGAGAAGAAGCCATACTTCCCCCATCTTGTATAATCTCCGCCAATACTTTTGACACTTTAGAAGACATCGCGCAAGGTCAGTCTGATATTCCGTAGGGCCTCGAAGTTCCAGAGGGACGCCTTTACACCGCACCAGCGTATCGCAGAAAGGTGCTGGAAAGGGGTCACCCATCTAAAAGCTCCGGACTCCCAGGTACCAGGAGAACTATCAACCTCCTAGAACGGACCTTTTGGTGGCCCGGGATACATAAGGACATAAAGGAATTTGTCACTGCATGTTCGACATGTGCCCAAAACAAGGACTCCCCATAACAGGCCATCAAGGTTACTGCAACCCCTCCCGATTCCGGATCGGCCATGGACTCATCTTTCCATGGATTTCATCGTGGAATTACCCGTATCCAAAGGCAGGAATATTATTCTGGTGGTGGTCGACCGGTTTTCCAAGCAGGCCAATTTCATTCCCCTCAAAAGTCTACCCAACGTCTTCAAATGATCTGAAATTTTCATCAAAGGAAGTCTTCCGTCTTCATGTGGTTCCCCAAGTTATTGTGTCGGATTGAGGATCTCAATTTATCTCTAAATTTTGGCAGGCCTTTTGCACACTACTGGGGATTTATCTTCACTTCTCTTCCGGCTATCATCTTCAGACTGATTCGTCCGCTTTGTCTGACCATTAATCACTTGAACAGTTCATCCACTGCTTAATTTCAGATCGCCAGGACAACTGGACTGATCTCTTGCCTTGGGCCGAATTCTTCCATAACAATCTTCGCAATGAGTCGACTCAGGACTCACCATTCTTTACCAACTTCGGCTTCCATCCCTTGGCTCTCCCTACCGCAGGATCTAGATCAGGGGTACCATTAGCAGATAATAGGATTCTGCATTTGCAAGCCTCTTGGGGAAGGATTCAGCAAAATCTCAGAAAGGCAGTCTCTTTGCTGAAGAAACAGGATGACCGGCATCGTCATGAGACACCAATTTACATTCCAAGGCAAAAGGTACTGTATGGCTGTCCATGACAAATATTCGATTGAAGGCTCCCACTGCAAAATTGGCACCCAGGTTTATTGGCCCATTTCCTGTCATCGAGAAGGTCAATCCGGTGGCCTACCAAATGCGGTTACCAGCATCTATGAGGATTCCTTTGGTCTACCATACCTCTCTACTCAAGCCCTTCATCCAGGATTCCCAGTTCCCTGCTTTGACGTCTCCTCCTGAGCCTCTCCTGGTTGAAGGCCAGCAGGAATTCGAAGTCCAGACCATCCTGGACTGCAGGTTAACCAGAGGAAAGCTCCAATACCTGGTCCATTGGAGGGACTTTGGTTCTGAGGAGCGCTTGTGGATCCCCTGGGACCAACTTCATGCTCCAAAGCTCATTCGGGCCTTCCATCACAGGTTTCCCTCCAAGCCATCCCTAAGACACACAGAGGTCGCCCCTGAAGGGGGGGTACTGTGAGGATTGCGCCGTGCGCCCAGGCGTGAAAACACTGCACGGATTGGGCTTAGGCCCCGCCCCCGTGACACGTCCCGTGACGCCACGGAGAACATCCCTCATGCTCGCGCACCTACGCTCCTGCATCGCATCACATGGGGCACACAAGGGGTTAATGCAATTTCCAATTACCCCACACCTGTGGTACACTCCGCTCCTGTTTACCAGTGGACAGAATATGTCTGATTCATTGCTCACAGCCTGGAGCAGCCCTGCCATTGGCTGTCACTCCCTTATATGCTCAGCCAGCCCTCCTCCAAGTTGGCTGAGCTAACCTTTGTTTTGTAACTGTTCTTGCCTCAAGCATCCTGCTGCTGCTTGTGATTCCTGCCTGCTGCCTTTTCGTGATACTGACCTTTGCTTGTACCTGGACCTCTGCCTTCTCTGACCCTTGACCTCGGCTTGTATTTGGAAGCCCACATTCTGCATTCCTGGACCCTGGCTACGCACAACGACCATCCGACTTCTCCAACCCCAGACCACGGCGAGTACCACGACCATCCGACTTCTCCAACCCTAGACCACGGCGAGTTGTGTTGCAATAATTGAAAGACAATTTTGTGTATTTGTTGGTAGTCTGGGTCAGGCAGCATTTCAAAGGCACATTCAGATCCTTTTTTACAAAGTGTAATGCGCCTCCAATTCCTTCTGACATGTGCGATAACCCTAGCACCAGTGGAACGCAGTATTTGAGACACCTTGATAAAGAGCTAACGCTTGAAACGCGTAGGTGTGGGCCTCCTGCCTGTGTATGCTGTTTTTTTCTACCATTAAATTCTACCATTAAATTAGTATTTTTTCCACTTTGGGAACGCTCTCCTTTTTTGTTCTATCTTATTGGGAAGTAGTGCTGTGTCTTTTTTGTTCCTGTTTTTGTACCTGAGGAAAGACGGAAGCACACCTGTACCTGAGGACGTGGATCACCACCCAAGGATGCTGCACTACATGTGAGTCCTTGAGAAATATCTAATTATCATTCATTACACTATATTATCATACTGTATATGTGGGATACTACCAGTTGAATTGATTTCATGTGAGATTTGCCTTATTACCTGATACCGTAAGGGTACTCTAGCTAAGGAACTTTATCACTTCTATGCTTGTTAAGCTACTTGACTATGTGTTGAGCATTCCACAATGTTTTTGTGAATTTGACCATTAGGCTACCTGTGCATGTGGGTAAACCAGGGCCCTCGAACTGGGTAGCCAAAACAAGACTGTAACGCTGTACTGCCCGCAGACCTGACCAGCCCCCAGTACTGAGGTGGGTAAGGGTATAACACGCACCCACAGCAGTGAGGGCGTGCCCGGAGAGTGGTAGGATGCGTTGCCGGGTCTGGTGAGAGAGGGTTAGCCAGATACTTGCCGAGTCCGGGGCAACAGAGGTCCGAGTAGTGATATCAAGAAGCCGTGGGTCGAGGATAGGAGAGAACAGCGTAGTCGAGTCCAAAACCGGGTCCGGGGGGTAGAGAGGTACACGTAGTCAAAACGGAAGCCGATATCAAGTCCAAAGGTAGTATACGGGAGGGTAGGTACTGGAGCGAGAGCTGAAACACACAAGAGGGCCAGGCATAGAACTCCGAACAGCAAGAGCCACAAGAAACTATGCAGAGCGAGGAAGGAGAGGGCAGACTGGGGTAATATATCTGGGTGGACCAATTGGGGGAAGAGGTGGAGCGGAGGTGTGCCCAAGAAGGCTCAGGTACCTAGAGGGGGGGCCAGCCAGGTAAGTGGAGGAGATAGACCTGGTGTCCTGCGGCCGGCGGGGGGCGGAGCCAAGCGTGCGGGGGGCAGGCAAAGAGGATCGGGTGCGCGCGCGGATGTAAGGCTCCCGCGCGTGCGCGGATGTAAGGCTCCCGCGCGTGCGCGGGTGTAAGGCTCCCGCGCGCGCGACCCGGCAGCGTGCGGGTGGAGACGGCGTGTGCCGCAGAGGAGTGGAGCAGCGCCCGACCGGAGGAGGTAAGGAGCCGGCGGGCAGGGCGCACGGCGTGTGCGGTGGTGCAGGGAGCCGGAGCGAAGGGGACACACCGTGAGGAACGTGTCCCCCGATCCCTTACAAAGACAAGTAGCAGAAAACTGTTCCTGGTAGTACATTTCCTACAAGTGACGTCCACCCACAAAGCGAAGCCTAAGCTTCTGAGTGCCGCAGTGACAAAAAAAGGACATTTAAACACAAAAGCCGCAGTAGGAAACAGAATAACAATATGCAGCCATGATGCGCCCTCTACCCAGAAATCCACCAAGCGCTCGACTTCCTCTGACTAACGATAGCTCAGGTTCACTGGCAAGACTGGGGAATGTGACACCATAATTCTTAGAATTGTAACTTCAGTGTCAGAGGAGGCAGAGCAACAGGATGTGCCTGTTTCGGCTGCTACTATTAGTAGTAGTACTAAACCAGGGAAAAGTCAAACAATGAGAAGGGAATGTTCTGACACACCGACGACTCTGCCCTTGTAGAGCTAGAAAAAAAAACACCAGTATTATTGAGGTAGGGCAAGGTGATCGGGATAATACTGCTACAGCACGGTGGCACCTCTTTTGCCACCTGGAATGTATTCGACCTTGACCCATACAACTAAGGCTGCAGTCCCAGTAATGTCTTTGACACGCGCGCCCAGCGGGGGGGGGGGGGGGCGTCACGTGTTCAGCGCTAACCGCGATCTGCGGTCTGACAGGGAGAGGGGAGCTTGCTACTGGAGGGGGCGTGGTCTGGGATTTGCGGGGGCATGGCCATTACGTCACGCGGCAGGTTTGCCCTCATTGGGTGAACCGCCGGTGGGGGCGTGGCCACGCCCCCGTCGCAAGGTTTGAACTCAATTTGATTGAGTTGGGAAAAACCTTGCAGCATGGCGCCGCTGCACCTTCTGCGTGACGGTGCGTACTGGGCCCAGCCCCATTCAGGGGCGGTGCTCACACGCACAGTGCACGCCGCGCCGTGCGCACAGGCTGTTACTGGGACCGCAGCCTAATGTGTGGCTGTATGCAGCGTATGTAAGAGCAAAGTCAGCTGAGGCAGGAAACGCGATCACTGTGCAACGTCTGCAATGCTGCTTCGTCACAGGCAGAGATGTCATCCCCTTGAGAGCCTGCCAGGGCAAAACGTGCCAGGGAGGGAAATAGCTGGTGTGATTCCAAGTTACTTTCCACCGTCTTTAGAATCCTCTACTAAAGCCAGACTCACTGGTTACTTATGTTAGGGGAGCTCAACTTCAGTCCTCAAGCCCCCCCCCCCCCCCTCTGATTGAGCCACCTGTGCTGAAGCAGGGACTGATTGAGCCACCTGTGCTGAATCAGAGACTGTTTGAGTTACCTGTGCTGAAGCAGGGACTGATTGAGCTACCTGTGCTGAAGCAGAAACTATTTGAGTTACCTGTGCTGAACAGGGACTGATCGAGCCACCTGTGCTGAAGCAGGGTCTGATTAGCCTCTGTGCTGAATCAGGCACTGATTGAGCTATCTGTGCTGAAGCTGGGATATCCTGAAACCTGACATGTTGGGGGGAGGGGGGAGGTATGTTGAGGACTGGATTTGAGCACCCCTGATTTAGTTGATGCAGGTGAACTACTCTCCATGCAACCCAAACTACCCAAGTGTAGACCACTCGTGGAGCCCACACAGGGCAATTGAGTACACCTGGCCCCCCTATTAAGGGTAATTGGGGGGAGATGGTGTGGCCCTGGACTCAGCCATATCCTGTAGAGCCCATGAGGGGCAGTTGTCCCTGTGTAGTGCAACTAGAGATTTTACCTACTCACTCAAATCATTATCCCTCAACCATAGCAGGACCAAACAGTGCGCTGGGATCCTGTAACAGGGACGTATCACTATTTGAGGGAAACTGCCTCTAAATCCAGCAGTGGGCTGGTTAATTGGTCACATGCAATCAACCAGACTCCACCTGGCTGATTAGGACTTTTAGAAAAAGCCTGATCTGAGAAACAGGAAAAAGATTCTTTAGCTCACATAGGAGCTGCCATAAGGAAAAGGAGAGCTGTGTTCTGAGAGCAAGACACAAGGGGACCAGACCAGAAGGGATAGGTGTTTATTGTTTTATGTATGTTGTTGTTTACTGTATTATTTAAAGGAACAGGCAATAAAGCCTCAGTGATGAACCTGGAGCGTCGCTTACATAGTGACTTAGAGGACCGGATGACTGAGCTGAAGACAGCGAACACTGTTATTTCCGCAATGGTCAAGAAACACACCCGCTCGGACAAAATTATTGTTGACTTGCAGCAGAAACAGGAGGAGGTTAAAAAAAAGGCCCTCTGTCTCAGTGTAGAGCTTGGACTATATCAGAAGGTGTCTCTCAGTCTCGGTGCAGAGCCTGGAGGCTCTCGAAAGGAGGTTGACCCCTCAGTACGGACCTCGAAGTCTCTAGAACAGAGATTCTCAGTCTCCGTGCCGGGCTGGAAGTCTCCCAGAAAGTTTCACAGCCTAGGTACCGAGCGGGAGATCTTCCAGAAAGAAGTCCATACACTCAAGTTAGAGCTGGATGTTTCTCGCCAGGAGGTCAACAGTATCCGGACAGAGGTGGACATATCGCAGAATGAGGTTCATTCTCTCTGCATAAAACTGGATGCTGCACACCAAGCGGTCAGCAGCAGAACTGGAAGCCTCTAAAAAGGGACTTCACAGTCTCGCTGACGAGCTGGACATCTCTCAAAAAGACGTCCGCAGGCTTAATATGGATCTTAAAGTTCCTCAGAAGGAGCTTCAGACCCTCAACCTAGAGATAGAAGTCTCACAGCAGGAGACCGGGAGTCTCAACTCAGAAGTGCATAAAGGGAAGGAGGACTACAAGGAGGCCCTGAAAATTATAGAGACTATAAAAAGAGAAAATACCAGCCTGAAAGAGGTAAATTCCGATTTGACGGACCATGTCAGTGAAATGAATACGAGCTTCATGAGCTAGAAAAAATTAATAGACTATTGGAAGATGAAAAGTTTGAAGCATTGGAACAACGCACACAAGCAGAGCACCTATTGCAGAACTAACTGCAAGATCTGCGTACGCACCTCCAGGATGCCGAGGAGAAGCAGCAAACTCTGCTGGAAGAAAATCTGCAGGCTGCTAAAGAAGTACAAGTGCTGCAGGAACGTCTGATTACCCAGGGTGTCCCTGCAGAGCAGCATGAGGAACTGAAGCCTACCCTGAACAACACCAGAGCTTCGCTGGAGGCCAAGCTTAGAGGCTAGGTGACTCGGTACAAGAGGGAGCACAAGAAGGTCCAGAAACTGAGGCAAGCAGCTGCGACCCTAGCAAAGAAATTCACAGTGCTCCACAATATAATGAAGGATACATGGAAGCAAGCTTAGAGAAAGCACAGTGAAGAGATAAAGACCCTGAGAGGAGAATTGCAGGATGCACTCAAGAAACAGGGATCTCTCGCTGATGTGTTGAACTTGCAGCAAAGCCTAGAAGTGGAAGAGCTAAAGCTGGCAGCTAAACACACATCCCAGCAACGTGCAGCTCTTCAGACGCAGATTGCTGAGCTCAAGATACAGCTCACAAAAAAGGAAGAGAGTGAAGAGGTGTCTGTTTATCAAGGGGATAGCCTGACACTGCGCTATGAGGCCAAGATGGCCGATGCCCGCAAATTGCTGGACCACATGGAAAATGAGAGGGCCCGGCTGGAGCTGGACAATGTACGGGAGGAGCACCGGCAGCTGCAGATCAGAAATAGAGAAAAGGAAACAGATTTAAGCCTTGCTCTAAGTCAACTGGGAGATGTGGAATCGCAACTCAATTCCAAAGAAGCTGAACTGGCAACTGCATTGAGTGGAAAAAGAAGCGCAGAAGGACAGCTTCAAGAGCTGAAAAATCAAATAGCTATTCTTGAATGCTCTTTAAGTGATACCATGAAATGGCATGAGTCTAGGATAGTAGAAATAGATTCTGGACATCAGTCAGAATTTAAAAGTAAGCTGACAGGCTGTGCATGACCTGAGCCAGGGTTATAATGAACGGACATTTAGTGCTAAATTAGAGTCCATGGAAAAGATGGCGAGAGAAAGCGTATTTGCGTAAACGCTCTGCGACTATCGCCATACAGTCTGCCTACATAGAGAGGATCGCCTGACGCAGGGGAAATCTCATGACCAAGCGGTCAGTAGAAAGACTGTACTTGGAAAAAGTCCTCCTTGAGATACTGAGGAGTGCTGATCTCAAGCACCTTCAGGAGGAGACACTAATAACCTGGAGAATCGGTTCCAATCCCAGGGTTCTCTTCCTCCATCCACTCTTATTCGAGCCGCAGAGATATCTCTAGTGAGAGTGGAAGGATGGCCTTTGGCCGTGGTAAGCCTGAGCTTCCCACAAACAGGGGAGGTATGTAACAGGGACTTATCACTGTTTGAGGGAAACTGCCTCTAAATCCAGTAGTGTGATGGTTAATTGGTCAATCAACCAGACTCCACCTGGCTAATCAGGACTTTTAGATAAAGCCTGATCTGAGAAATAGGAAAGAGATTCCTTAGCTCACAAGGGAGCTGAGATAAGGAAATGGAGGGCTGTTTCCCGGGAGCAAGACAAAAGGGGACCAGACCTCTATGCCTGGACCCTCAAGCAGACACCTACCCAGACACCACTGACCTGAAGGGCGACCTGCGTTAAGGTACCGTTGGGACTTTAGGGAGATAAGTGGGTAAGGGGCTTCCCACCCCACCCCCAGCCTTGCAGAGAGGAACTGGGGAAGTAAGTTAGCCCTTACACAGGGATAGGTGTTTATTGTTTTATGTATATTTTTGTTTGCGATATTGTTTAAAGGAACAGACAATAAAGCCTTATTTTAATTTCACCTTAAAACGGTCTCCATTGCATACCTCTGCACACCTCTTACAGATCCTATCATTTGTGAAGGGGAGGAGAGGTGGGATAGAAGGGGTAGGGGGGTGAGGGTGATGGTGGGGCCCAGAACTTGTCCTGGCCCCAGGAGAAGGTAGTGGAACCCAGGACTCAGACATTGCCACGCCACATGTCGGGTGGGAGGGAGAGTTTGGCAGGATCAAGGTCTCAGCCATGTCCGGTAGAGCCCATAGGGGCATTCATTATTTTCCCTGTACCTTTGAGTAATACCCAGCATACTGTACATCTCGCTATATTTGTTTGAGTTGTCTGAAGCTTCTGAATTATCTTCACGTGTGTATTAATAAGTATGTATGTATGTATGTACCACACCACTCTACCACACTTATCTACTGCAGCACTTATCACCTGAGATCAGACTCCAAAAGACTGTTCATGGTCCCAAGGCTCAACAAAGTATCCGGCCGTTCCTCCTTCTCTTACCGTGCACCCCAAAACTGGAACAACTTACCAGAGACTCTCACATCCAGCACCAGTTTAAGTTCTTTCAAATCTAAGGCTGTCTCACATTTTAATCTGGTCTGTAACTGTTTCATACGCCCATAACATATATTTTCTTTAACTGTGCACGCAATGTCTTGTATATAATGTATACCCTGTTCATTTATGTAACTGTATTTGTAACCATGTATTATTTGTCTTAACTCTGTGCCCAGGACATACTTGAAAACGAGAGGTAACTCTCAATGTATTACTTCCTGGTAAAATATTTTATAAATAAATAAATAAATGTATGTATGTATGTATGTATGTATGTATGTATGTATGTATGTATGTATGTAACCCCTTT
>WSYH01007952.1:0-31034 GCA_036426205.1 Ascaphus truei | reverse complement strand
ACGCCCCCATAACACCCATCAGCACCCACACATCCCCCACCTTTGCACCTCCCCCATCGCGCCACCCACATCCGCACCCCACATCAGCACCAAACCCTCCCAAATCAGCCACCCCAATACAATCACCATCAGTACACCAAGCAGCACTACCACACCGCACATGGGCCGCGTGGACCCTCCCCACCAAATGCCACACCACACCACAAACATCCGGGCAAACGCCGGGGCCTAGGTAATATATATATTATCTTAACTGTGGCATGCAACTGTCTTGTATATAATGTATACCCTGACTCATTATGTACTGTATTTGAACCATGTATTATTGGTCTAACTCTATGACCAGGACATAGCGAACGAGAGGTAAATCTCAAAATGATATTACTTCCTGCCGCTAAAAAGAGTTTTAAATGAAATAAAATAAATACATAATACACTTGAGGCCGACACATATCACGGGACTTACCCTTCCCCTAATGTCTCTTAAGTCTCACAGCCGTACACACTTCGATGTAAAAGCCCTCTTCATGGGGCAGGGGATTCACTTTTCAATGTTGTGCACGTATTTTTGCTGCCCTTATGGATTTTTCCCATATTCTAATGTCTGACCTGCAACATACCCTGAGGGTGACTGACATCCCATATAGTCCTTGGACAAATCCAAAATGTGTGGGTTGTTGCGGGAAAAGTCCTTTAAGACAGGGGTGATTGCCCTCAATTCCAGTCTTCAACCAGTTCGCGAGAGACGCTGCAAGAAAGCTGCAACTCCTATTTCATCAATAAAGGAGACCCCTGAGCCTCTTACAATGCTGGTGCTGCTGCGTGCGAGTGGAGAACTTGTATAGACGCACAGATATTATTCTACTTAAGATGCACTGATTGCTGCGATCTAAGCAAAACATCGCTTCTATGCTTCCATCTTACTCGCTGAACAACAAGCCTAGGGACCTCCTCGCCAACCTGCCTCCTGGCATTTGGCTAAGCCTAGCATGTATAAGACCAGGGACGCAGCCGTTTGGAAGGGAGACCACGTCCCCAATGAACGCCGGAGTCGATGTTCTGGTCGCCTGGTTACAGAGCTGTCGCGTACCCCCAATCTGATTTTTTTTTTACATTAACTCGTCCTATTTTAGATGCACTTTATTTTATGTACTGTTGCACTAGAAACCGGGTTGTGTTATATTTTTGTTAGTCTGAGTATTTTTTTTTACTGCGTCTCTTAATGGGACCAGTGAGTTACCTGTTGTTCTGCTTTGCCGGCCAATCAGAGTACCGGATTAAATAGTCCTCCCTCCCCCAGAGGAACCAGCAAATACACGAAGAAATGAGTGCAGAAAGCCAAATCTCCCCCCCCCCCAGGAGTGATCCCATTTTCCCACGTGCTGCCATAACGACTTCTTAATGGAGAGAGAGCCTCAATGCGGCTATCGGCAGCCTCGATATCGACTAAAACTGAGCCATTTTCAGGTCAATGGAAGGTAACGTGGCCTGAGCTCTCGATATCAACTTTATCAGAGAGTAGGGAACCCGGCGTGCTGTGTGCCCTTTGTGTCTTCTCTTTTGGCGCCATTGTCGCTATGGCAGTCCAAGAATTTGTATTGTAACTTGTCCGCTCTAACACTTCCATTGCCACCACTATCCAACCCGTTTTTTCCCCCCATAAACTAGCCAACCTTCAGCGCGGCACACGGTCTCCCCCAGTACTGCCCCCTATTTTCTCCTCGCCTCCTCACTCAATCTCCTCTCCTCTTTCTGTGTTTATAACAAACAAAGGTTCATTGCAGTAGCCTTTAGTTAAATAATAGACCTTGAAGTAGAGACACTCCAGGTTGGAGAACCCTAGTAGCGGTTCCACAGTATGCTATGTATCTCTTTTGGAAAAAGAAAAAGGGAGGCGCGGTGCCAACTTAGAAGTAAATTCTGTGTTTGACATATTATCAAAAATAGAAGTGAAAATAGCACAGTCCACAAGTGTAGCTAGAACATGCGCCAGCTGAGAGAGAGGATTATCTCAGTAGGTAGAGTAGTAGATGGTTCTCATTGGGACGTTCTTATGCTCCAAGCCAAAGGGCCAGTCAATCCGAATCGCGGGTGGTCCAGATGAAATATAGGAGTCCATGCTGTGAAACATCCAGCGAATCACGAACAGTAGCAAAGTTGTCCAATTGTATAAAACTTAACGACTGTACGGGTGCGCACAGAGTGTCCCATGCCACTGCAGCTCGTGGAGACGTGATGACATCATACTTCGAACATCCGGGTGCCCAAAGTCCCAACTAGTTCCGGCAGCACGCTGCTGCGTCATCCGAACTGCCCACGGCCCACTTAAAATCCTTTTATTGATGGTCCTATAACATCATATGCGACTAAATGTATGGAACTTTTTGTTGTTGACCAATTATCCCGTTGTTATTCTCAGCACGTTATATGTTCATGAATTATCACGCTCCTATGATACACTTTTTTTTATGATCGATGGTTCACTGTCAATACCTAATTTATAGGATTTTTTCACAAACAATTTACCTTGATTGTCTGATGTACCTATATAACGTTTCGGAATCACATATTATTGGTTATATCTTAGCAAGCGATACTTTTGTTTGTCGTAGTTGCACTATTTGTATATTCTTTATTTATTATTGATGCCAGAAAGATTAATCGGCGCGCTTACAAAGGACAATACAGTACAGGGGGTTATATAATGCCCAATAAGCCGCAGCCAAAGTCAGAGAATAGGAAAGGAAATACCCTGCCCCTGGAGAGCGTTACAATCTAGTGGTATGATGGGTCAGGAACTTGAGGCAAGCTCATACACTCCGCCTTGCTTGCGAGAATGCGCCGCCCTTTCCGTGCACTGCGACAGGCTTGGCGGACTGATCTAGCACAAGCGATCTCTGCTCATAGTTTTCCAGGCCCGATATGGCGGCCGCGTGGACTAGGAATGACGGATTCTGTTCGCAGGAGTGGATGAAGACCGTTCACGTGACGCCGCCCGCACCGCCATTTAAAAGACACATTATTTTGTCTTTTCAAAACGCCGGGTAGCGCCATCAGTGCGCCCGCATAGCGTCCTCTAAGCGGACGCCGGGCGCCATCCCATACAGTATAAGCTTCAGCCTTAGGACTTTGGTCCCGCCTGCCGTCCGGCGGACGGTGCAAAGCCTGCTGTGCGACGTTCCTCACCAGCAGGGGTATCTTTGCCTAGCCGCGTCCCCAGTCCCCCCTCGCCTGCACGGCTCACAACGCGCACCTGTGTGACACGTCAGCCGCCAGGGGATGCACGAAAAATTGTGAGAAAATTGCTGGATCCCGAGCGAGTGACGCGTCAGTGGTGCGCTGATGCGCCTATCGGCTGCGTGGTGGGAGCGGGACGACTGTCAGGCAGCTTCCTCCACAAAGGGTACGAGGCGGTGGAATGGGGGGGTTCGGGCGGGGGGGGAGAGCCAGGTCCGTCGCCTAGAGGAGGAAAGGGGGGAGAAGAGGCGGCGGGGGAGAGAAGGCGAAAGGTGGCACTCTTCCCCTGTGAGGAGAGGCCCATTTGTGGGCGCGAAGGGGAAAGGGAACGCCGTAGCGCTTACATTCCAGCCAGGCCTGCAGCAGCACCTCCTGCAGCCCCGGGAGATTGAGCCGTGCCGAGGAGGAGGGAGGAGTAGCTGGGTGGTTCCCTCCGCTCAAACACGCCCACCCCCAATCCTGACCCACGGCCAATCCCTTACAGACGAATATGCCCGGTCTATGCGCATGTCAGACGTGCCGCCTGTTCTGCAGGTGCGGGCAGCGCTCGGGCTTGACTGAGAGCGCGGGCGAGCTGCTTTACAGAGGCAGCAAGGACTGAGGGAATAAGTGACTGTAGAAGGCGTGCTTGGGCCTTACAATGGGTGGTAGCGAGTGACTGAGTGTGGGATGGCGACAGTTAGCCATGAGTGCCGGATGTTGACGAGATGCATCTTCTTTTGCCAATGCGCAGTTAGTTTAAGGTTGGTCGGACTAGTAAATGCAGAGGGTAATATGATAGCCAGGGGAAGAGGTGGCAGGGAGGCGTGGGTGAGCAGCAGGGGTGCATATGGATGGGTGCAGGATTAGCGAGAGATAGCCCTAGAAGAGAGGAGGAAGTAGAGAGAGGAGGCTGCGAGAGGACCAAAAGTGAATTAGAGGATTTGTGAGGGTGGTTTTTATTGAGGCGTGTGCTAGAGGGGGTAGAAGTTGTCTGGAAAGAGGTGTGTATATTATGTGTATATTAGTGGTGCAGTGACTATGGGCACAGGAATTAGGTGGAGGAGAGAGAGAGATGAAGATATGGGAAGGGAGGGGAGTAGGGGACGGAGAGTGGGCCGAAGTAGGTGCAGCAAGAGAAAAGTTACAAAGGAGCTACAGCCAAATAAGGGCGAGGGAGTGAGGGCGTTAATAATGAGACCCCTGGAGAGATGGCAGCAGGGAGAGATAACGGTCCAGGTATTGCGAGGACAGGAGAAGGGTGTGATGAATCATGGCCTGGCAGGGCGTGTGTAGCACTGAAGATTAAGCAGCAGACATCCTGGACTCAGCACAGTTACTAAAAAATTAAAAAAAAAGGATTGTCCGTTTCTCAGAAGATTGTCAAATGTGTCATACCAATAGCAATACAATAATATAAAGAAGAGCTGAATACTGAATACATTGACGAACAATGAAATAAAACAAAACAAAGCAGTATATTACGGGGGGGGGGGCCATTAACCCCTTAGCGTCTTTTGCGATGTGTGTTCCAGGCCCCTTGGATGGTTGATCCTCTACTGGCACTTGAATGCGCTACACGGGCGAATCTCGGTAATGTAGGGGACGCCATACAGGGCCAGATTACGAAGCCCAGTGACCCTATTCCTCGAGACCTCTTGTTTTGTGCTAATAATGTGGCAGCACATCAGAATTAGGCAGGGAGAGTCTGTGCGGAATGTAAGAAGTATATTGTAAATAAAGCAAGTATTTTATATGAAGCGCGAAAATTAGCCACTTGGCCGTATAAAGCAAAGGTTAAGCCAAGTACTTGCTGCAGAAGCCGCCCGCCAGGAGGCACGACACAGTGCCTTAAGGCATTGATCGCGGACCATGGACCCACGGGGGGGGTGCGGGGCGAGTTGCGATGGAGCGATTCAGTGAAATGATATCTCGGCGCGACGGGCCGGTCACGTGAGCGGTTCGCCTGTCTTTTAGTGTTGAGGAGAGTAAGTAGTGGGAAGGGGAGTCAGAGGTAGTGTAGGATGTGTATGATATATTTAAGCTATATGAGTTTTTTTTTTCACTATGCTTTTTTTATATAGGGTGAACACAGGCTCCGTGGACTTCAACTGCCACTGCCCCTAGACAGCCTTACGGCCAAGGTCATACATGTCCGAAAAAAAATTGCACAGCTTCACACGGAGCCGACGTCACGGACGCCCGCACGCTTCCACGCGGGCGGAAAAGGCGCAAGGACCTTGCCTTAACACAAATGCTATAACTCCTGTGCTGACTGCTTACCATTTCTGTACTTAGCGCTTCACAGCAGTACTACGCGTGGCCATAATGTACCAAGATGGGAAGAGCGCCTCAAAATGACAGCTAACAATGGGAAGGGCGGTCACTGCCCCGAAGAGAGCCTACTACAATTTAAGTCTGTCTTATGCCCTCCAATGCTCGCCTGATTCTTCCGCAGGGACATGAGCTGTGCTCCCATTGAAAATATTATTATTATAAAATGTTTTCGCAGCGACAGTAATTACATTGCAAAGTGCCTCTCATTTTCCTGTATGTCTGGGCCACAGAGTTATGAGGGACAAATACAGTTTTATACATTATATCATAAAGACATTGCATGCACAGTTAGAGATTAGAGATAAGATATATTTTTTATAGGCGTATATGTAACAGTACAGACCAGATAAATTAAATGCTGGACAGCTTTAGTTTAACGAACTTAGCGGCCTATGCCCAGAGGAGAGCCAGCGCAAAAAGGAATCTCGCCATTTTGCCGGCGCGGAAAATGGAGCCTTTAAAAGGCCCAAGCTTAAAAAAAAACGACCGCCATTTTTTTTTTTTTTTAACTTGGAAATTCGCCGCGAGGCTGGAGAGTTTCTATCTCTCAGTTTTTTTTTCTGCCAGACTATGACAGAGAGCGCGATCGCCATCTAGTGGTGTTCGCGCCAAAAAAATGGCGACGATTTTCAACATTTTTCCCCTCCACCAAGCCAGCTGGCGCTCCGCAGGTCCGGTGCGGGCGAGGGCGGGAAAAAAAAACGCCCCGATTTTGTTCCCACTAGTTTCAATAGCCGCTTTATAGCGACTCATAGCGCTGAGGTTGAAACTCTCCATATGCAGAAAGGTTGATGCTGTAAATGCAGTTTTCTGCCCTTTCTGCCATATGGAGCAAAAAAAAACTCTCCAAAAAAGCTTTTACATTTTTCCCCCTCTCCAATTCTAAATAGCGCTGCTCTCTGGCATGCGGCCCTTTAGGACTGGCTGGTGCTGCTGAGGGTCTGGGTTTAAGATAGACTGATTCAGTTTTGAAGCGGTGTGCCACGGTAGAGAAGGAGCGAGCGGCCAGATACTTGTTGGCCTTTTGCGAAAGAGAACAGTCTTTTGGAGTCAGATCTCGGATGATAAGTGAGGATTGGGAGGGCGTGAGGAGCTGGAGGAGCTTTGTTCAGATAGGAGGCGATTGTAGCTTGCCCAAGAAAGTATTGAAGGCAAGACAGGACAGGTGAAACTTCTGCGCATGGAACTCAAGTGATGACCAATCTAGCTTATTTGTGCATTTCGCAGGGATGGTGTTGTAGTTACATTGGAGCGACCAAGCAGCATATTGAGTTGCTACCTTGCGTTATTACAGTTGCACTGCTAGGACTTGCCCCTGCAGCGCTCCAGATGAAAGCCAGCTAAGAGAAATCTACCCTACCCCCAAAGACCAGAACTAATTGCCGCTTGTTCCTAACCGTCCTCCGCTATTGAATTGCAACATTTTTTTTTTCAGATCCGCTTTCAAATCTCCATTCTTTAACCACTATAAACATCGCCTGCCCCCTCCCTGTAATCTCTGGACAGCTGGTAACCCTACATGACAGCACGGGATCCGACCACAACATTACTGCCGCATAAATAACCTCTCCATTAGGAAGCGTTTACATGCGATGCCGTAAACCTGCGGACCCCATTCCTGATAAGACCAATCGGACCGCGATGAGAAATGCAAAGGCACCACACGCAATTATCGAATGGATGGAAATGAAAGGGACAAGTTTAATAAAAAACCCCCGCGCCCTGAGGTGGCGATCACGCTTTTTCCGATTCATTATTGATAAAATCAGCCGAGTAAACTATTGCTCAAATGGCGATTTGTCGCCTTGTTAACCGGAGGACAAGGGACAAATCATATGTATTCAGCACACCCCGAGCCCAGGCCGCCATATCAAGATGTGCCCACGGCCAGCGTCCCGTCCTCATGCCAAATTCCACCTCGTCCTGACCTTCCCAAACCAGTGAATGATTACATCAAAATGGACAGCGGAAGGCGCGTTTCTTCCTCCGTTATCTTCATTTCTAATTTTGGGGCGGTTTTTTTTTACCGGTTTTTTTTTTTATATAATTTCGCAGTTGAGAAACAGAACGTGGGGTTGTTTAGTTCATGGGACAATCGGCGTTACACATTAACCCATGGGGTGCTCAACTCAATCCCCAGGCCCCCACACCCCCAACAGGTCAGGTTGTCAGCGATTACCCCTGCCTTCAGCACAGGTGTTGTTTACCTCAATCAGTGATCAGTCAAAGACTGAGCCACTGATTGAGCCACCTGTGCCATAAGCAGGAGAAAGAATGATGAGCACCTGTGCTGCAAGCAGGGAATGATTGAGCCACCTGTGCTGAAGACGAGGACTGATGGAGGCCACCTATGATGAAGCTGCGGACTGATGAGACAACTGTGCTGAAGGCGCCAAGTCCTGAAATCTGATCTTTGAGGGGTTGCGTGAGGCTGGATTTGAGACCCTGCTTATCCCCATGCTGACAGATGGCTTTATGACCCCCACCCTTTAATGAGCACATTAACCCAAAGGGGCGCAACTCCATGCTTCAAGACCCCTCCGCACCCTCCTCCCCAGCAGGTCAGGTTTTCAGGTATCCCTGCTTCAGAACAGGTGGCCCTCACAGAGCCTCAGAGTGACATTGAGGGATTGATCAAGCCCACCGGTGGTGCTGAAGACCAGCGATATCCTGAAAGCAACCTGTTGGGGGTGGGGGGGGGTCCTGCAGTTGATAACCCTGCATTAAGCCCAGTCACTAGCCGGACCAACGGCAAGATTGCAATGCGTGGCTACTGTAGTTACTTAGCAGGCGAGGAAGGGGTTACTAGACTGTGCTCACACTTTATTCACGATACGTTCCCATGAGCTCATCACACAGCCAGCCTTCAGTCACCAAAGGGCCAGATTCACGCAGCAGGGGGAAAGTCATAGTTACAGAACGTATCTTCTAATTGGGCTTCCTCGGAAAGATTTGATCAATGAAAGTAAATTGTATTTCCTATCTGTAACGATGAACAAGACTGTTTCGTTTTGACTCATGGATTGCATTGCAGGTGACCAAACGCAGGGTTTATCATTACTTATAAAATCCAATGGACAAAAAAAAGCAACGTTAGCTTTGCCGCCACCCATTGGAGGGACTGACAAAAACAGTCTCATACAAAAGACATGTTAAAAAGATTGTAAAAACTTGTAAAGCCATCGTTTACCGCTGAGAAATAGGCATATAAAAAACTAAAGGCATTTAATCTCAGAGGGCGACTTTCCGTTAACGAAATATCGTATTTTCTACACTTTTATGCCAAAATATTGCTTCGTTGTTCCTTTTTATGGAAAACTATGGCCGACCCCAGTTTTTGTCTTCCGTTTTTTTGGTACCTCCGTAGTTATTCACGCCCCCCCACCCCACAGCCGCGTGGGGATCATGCACATGTGAGATCAGAGCGAAAACTTCCCTTTTAACTTCTCTCCCCGTGATCAGAGCGACAGCCGTGGAATTTTTAACTGGCATTTGCTACGAAAAACGGTGCGTAGCGACTGTCTAGGACCTCGTGGACATGTTGGCCGTTTGTGATGCACTTTAACCTCCGAGTGCGGAGGTGTCGCAGCCCACTGGGTGCCCACGGCCCATTATAGGAAAGCCGCGGTTCACGTGACTATTTTCCAACCGTGACGTCAAATGACCGAAGGGGACCATTTTGCCGGGGAAGCGGAGAGGCAGTCCTCTCCGTTTTCCTAACTGGGCCCCCAGAGAGATCGCGCCTCCTGCCCGGCTCCAGGTGAAGACAGGGACAGAATTAAGAGACAACTTAAATCTTGGTTGCGGCATGATGTATGTAGTCGCTGGGTCCTGCGGGTGCATAAGGTGCCATAATGGCGGATTTAATGCAGAACACCATGAAGGGTGGCCACCTGGCCGCGCCACAGTATTCTTCAAGGAAAGAGGGGAGCGGTAGAGTGCTGCCCCGTCCACTTTCTATGTGTAACAAAGGAGGGAGAGCGGAGATAGGAGTATGATGACCTTATTGCGACCAACAAGTAGTTGTATGTTACAAGCTTTCCCACCTCTTGCGTTTGTAACAAATCAACTACTTGTTGGCCAATAAAGGTAGCACACCCCACTCCCTCTCCCTGCGTTGTTACTACATGGATCAACATGAGAATTCCTTATAGATGTAATGAAACTATAGAGAGGTTTAGGAAAACACAACGCGTCTCCTCTGGGTGTACTATTCCAAAGTAGTGGGAGACGCCTGTTTTAACTCCTCCAAAGGGCACCAAACGTGATATACATCTCCCCTCCTTCTGCCCACGAAAAGCATTTCCCATGTTAAGGGGGTCGGCGATTCTATGTGCTATATATCCAGTGGTCATTCAGGACATTTAGGCTGAAACTCACCATTAAAGTGTGTCGGCTGAGAAGAGTCCAGAACAGATGATTAGTAGCCCCATACGCGGAATGTGCCCTTTAGTATTGCGAAAAGTACTTGATTATAAAGGTGTAGCCCCCTACTAAAAAGAGTGAGCTCAGTGAGCCCCCTTTGAGTGCCATGCCGCGACATAGCTTGGGAGTCACCAAGAGGTCGTAGACTGGCCCCCCAAAAATGCGTATGGGTGGTCGCTTCAGCCTCTCCTATGAAGCCCTGGATGACCGATCTGAAGTGTTGGCCGGATGGAAAGAAGACGCGGGGCCACCTCGCTTCTCCCTTGATCAACCGTTTCTTCCATCCCCTTCCTTTTCAAATAATCCATTCTCCCCGCTCCTCATCCTTATATGGGTTTTCTCCCTCCTAGGACATATTCTCACCTTCGAGTTACCCTCCTCCGTCGCCTCCCCTCACTCTCCTCTCTATCTTAATCCCACTGATACTTCTTACTGCTTCCTACTACCCCCTTACTCACATTTCCCGTCTTTCGCCCTCACACCACCATCTCCTAAGTCCCCTCCCTCCCCCCCCCATTCTCATTTTAGCCCCTTACAATTCTTTCCCTCCCCTTCCCCCCACACTCCTCCCGGTGACACCAACAATTCCATTTCCATCATCGGTGAAGGAGCGGTAGCACGGTGACCGCTTCGCGCGACGAGAGCAGTTGCAAAGTGTCCGAGGGATCGCCGGCGCCAATCTGAGCCCCTCCGGCACTCAAAGGGGTTTAAAGCAGATATACACACCTGATTTTTTTTAATGTCCTGCTGTTGTTGATTTCATCCAGAGGCCCAAAAGCCTCCAGTAGACTAGTCACATGGCAACTCCTGCAGTTATTATCATGTGCACCACTCCGCATGCAGGGCCTCACAGAAAACTTAACATAGAACTTGAGCCACTAATTACATATACTACTATAAGGCCTCTGTAACTCATGGGATGTCCAAAGAGGAGAGGATTTGCACCATTGTAACTCCCGAAGTAGGAGTCGGAGAGGATTTGTTTGCCAGCCATTTTAACTCCCGACAGTAGGAGGGATTTGACAGCCATTTTAACTCCCGAAGTAGTGAGAGGATTTGCCAGCCATATTTTAACTCCCGAAGTAGGAGAGGATTTGCAGCCATTTTAACTCCCGAAGTAGGAGAGGATTTGCAGCCATTTAACTCCCGAGTAGCGAGAGGATTTGGACCAAGCCTTTTAACTGCCCTTGTTTTAAACCAGTGCCGAGGCAACACTGCAGTGAAATGATGCAAAACGCGACTCGGCCGATTTGTACGGAGACGGACATCCCTAATAAAAAAAGCACTAAGTGTGCCGGGGTGAGGAGGGCGGGAGGGCACAGTTCAATGGACCGCGCCGCCGGTGGAACTGGAAACCCTCACTCACTCTCTGTTCACCTTGCCAGCGCAATATTACGAGATGCTAGTACAACACGGCGGGACGAGACCTGCCTAAACCTGGTGGATGACCAGGGGGTGAAGCTACAAAGGAGCTGGAAGTACATATCAATGACCCTGAGCTGCCTGCAGAGCACAGCCAGACCGGGTGGGAAGGACCGACCACGCAGAACATCGGATGCAGCGGACCCTCAAGGAGATCGTGTGAGGAAGGCAGGCGCCGCCCATCAAACAAGCCACCAAGGACAAGCGAAAATAACCACCGATGCTGAGCCGGGCGCCCACACGCAACATGATGCCCCCGTGGAGCTAGCACCCCCCCCCCCCCCCCCCCGAAATCTGGTCACCAAGCGGGGGGTGGTAATAAGGCAGGCGTGCTCAACTCCCGTCTTCAAGGCCCCACACAAACAGGTCAGGTTTGCGGATATCCCTGCTCAGCAGAGGTGGCCTCCAATCAGTCCCGAGCTTCAGCCACAGTGTGACTCCAAAGTCGAAAGGTTAACGCGTCTGCTTGAACCACCTGTGCTGGAAGCAGGCCCACCGATTGACGCCACCTGCCGCTGATGTGATAGATGAAGCAGGGGATATCCTGGAAAAGTGATGACTGTTGTGGCGGAATGAGCGACTGGGTGCTGAGCCCCTGGATTCAGACCGCTCTGAGGAACCTTTATGATTCCCATTGAAATGGAACGTTGCTGCGTTTTTATTAAAGCTACCAAGTATAACCATGGGATTCCCCACCGCCTAACGACAAATAGAACATTTCATGATTCCTGCGGATGTGAGGGCGGTTATTGACAGAAAGGTTGCGGACAAACGTTCTCCTCATCAGGTCGTGCCCGCTGCCTTTGATGTATGTAAGTCTCATGCTGTTTGTTTATATCAACGCTATCCGACTTAACAACGTCTCAGTGATAACAAATCATACGTTACATTAAAATGCCATGTTTGAGGCCAGAACCCCACACATTTTGCGTATTGAGCCTCATGAGAGCGGGGACATCTCTATAACTGGTGATTATACCTGTGTGCGTCTGTGGACCTGATGCCATGCGGCCGACTTGCTGAAGCCGCTGCCCCTTGTATAAATTGACCCTGATACGCTGCACACTGCCTACGCACTTTGTCATTTCTGCTTTCCTGTCGGATTGCCACCCCTGACATGATAGGCTAATCACAGTCATCGAGGGCACTAACATGTCAGCAGTTAAGGAATCTCTGCTTCAGCGTGACTCAATCAGTGGCTCAGTCCAAGACAGTACCTGTGCTGGAAGCAGGGAGGGATATCCTTAAACCTGACGTGTTAGTGGCCCTCGCGGACCGACGAGTTGGCCACTCTGCCAATGTTTGCCCCGAACCTTCTTGATGCCAGCCAAAACTTCGGCCTTTTGTAAAACCAGTGTGTCTCCGGCGAACCCCAAGTCTCCGAGGCGGGCTCCCCGAGTCTCCGAGGGGGGATCCCCCGCGTACTAGAGGGTGGCCTCCCCGGGTCTCCCGAGGGGGAGTTCCCCCGAGCTCCGGGGCCGGCCTCCACCGAGTCTCCGAGGGCCGGCTCCACTGGGGGAGTATCCGAGGTGGAGGGCTCCCCCGAGTCCCGAGGGGGGCTTCCCCCGGTCCTCCAGGGCGGCTCCCCCGAGTCTCCGAGGGCGGCATCCCCCGGAGTCTCCGAGGAGGGAGTTCCCCCGAGTCTCCGAGGGCGGCCGTCCCGAGGGCGGTTCCCCGAGTCTCCAGAGGGCAGAGTTTCCCATGAGTACTCGAGGGCGGCTCCCCCGAGTCTCCGAGGGGGGTTCCCCCGAGCTCTCCGAGGGCGGGCGTCTCGAGGGCCGGTTCCCCCCGAGTCTCCGACGAGGGCGGCTTCCCCCGAGTCTCCGAGGGCGGTTCCCCGAGTCTACGAGGGCGGTTTCCCCAGACAAATCGGCAACGATTTTGTAATTTTCTTTTTGAGACAATTTTTTTAACACAATGTCCCCACAACGTTATTAAGGCTGATACTGTAAGGTCGTAGATTGTGTAAAATCAGTAGAAAGCTGATGGTTGGTTTGCCTTAAAAATAAATTTAAAAAGCCCTACCAGAATATGTAGATCCGTTGGCAAAGTTGCATACATTTTAAGGGGTTTCCACTGGGTCCCAAATATTATTTCTTAAAAAGGTATAAAACTGGTTATTTTAGCCAGTTTGGATTCCTAAAGATCTATCGCTCTCACAAAGGATGCTGAAATCACTCCATAAACTACTCATACTCTCGAGAGAGGGAGACCAGGCAGCATGTCTCCAGTAATATACAGTATAGATCTCCTTACGAGAACACACCTGTCGTGTGAAAACACCAACAGCATACATGGGATCTCGCCGAGCCATCGCCCATACACAAGGAAGGAACGAGGGGGGGGGAGGGGCATTCTAACTCTGCCCTGCTTCCTATTTAATAGGATATATAAACCGGCCTGCCATAAATGTTTATGATCTTCTGTTAATTGGATGCCAGATTAGTGGATTTGCATGTAGGATGCCTGAATTTTTATGGGCCCGTTTCGCGTTTTGATTCCTTCCTCTTAATTGAACATTAGAGGGTTATGGATCAACATTCCAGCTGCAGAACCAGAGCGGCAAAGAAAACACAGCGCCACACTGAAAGAAGATGAATGTTCCTTATTAGAAGAAGCAATCCCCTACTTTATGTGGCCTGAGGTTTTTTCTAAAGCGCTAAAGGGATGCGGAACGATGGAGATGAAACCGCACACCCGTTTCAGCTTCGGGCGTCCTCTCGCGTCTTAAAGATCAGAGTTACCTACTTAGTGCATAGTTTGAAGTTACAAGGTTTAAATCTCCTTCCAGGGGAAACCAA
This sequence comes from Ascaphus truei, assembly GCA_036426205.1. Lineage (NCBI taxonomy): Eukaryota > Metazoa > Chordata > Amphibia > Anura > Ascaphidae > Ascaphus > Ascaphus truei. Next base: position 16,833 of record WSYH01007952.1, on the reverse strand, counting down.
AAGGCTGCCCTACTGCTAAATGTCAGGCCAATAGGAGGCTACTACATATCAGTTGGGGCTTGCTATTGGATGTCCATTGAAATTCATAAAAACCAGCGGATCATATATACAGATAACTTCAATGGCAAGTATCTTGAGTAAAGCCCTAACAGGAGGGGTCTATCAGACTAAAAAAAAGAGGCGAGAGGAACCCCTAATTGCTGCTAACCTTAAAATCGGGTGTTCCAAATGGTGCACCAAACTGCGCTTTTAACTGCTTGAAGGTCTTGGCTTGCAAAAAGAAGGGCTAAGGCTTGTAACAGCCGGGGGTCGGCTTTGAACGGGGTATGGCTTTTACCATTGTTCAGCATCCAATGCCTTAAATTTCCAAGTGAGCAAAAATGATCACTGCCTAACAGCTCGCCTTGTTATCCTGAGACAAGTTTGTTAGCCCATAAAAATAGCCTTTGTTCATCTGTTAACGGAAAATAAAGAATACCTTAATTGAAATTGAAACTGCCCTGATGAGTTATGCTACCCTAATCCAAACATAAATATCAGTGCACGAAAGGGCGGAGGTGGGGGCTGTTCTTTGCGAGAAACAAACTATTCGTTACCTAGCAGATTGCGCCGAGCACTAGCATGCTACCCATGTCATCCGGGTCTTAGGTGGTAGTATGAACTAAATAGAAAAGAGTTACACAGTGCATTCTATGTGCACACGATGATTTTATTAAAGTGATTAAAACAAGATTCAATGAAAAAAAAGGAACAATTTTTTGTCTATATATACTGTGTGTATATGCTAAGTATAATATACTATATATATATATATATATATATATATCGTATATAATATATATAATATCATATCATATAATATATATATATATAATATATTATAAACAAAAGGAAGGAAAACAAATAGTTAGCGCCTTTCCAGCTCCCCACTGACCCAAACCTTGCTCAGGGCTGTGCAGAAAATTGCAACCAATGATTAACAAAAAATTATATTCAAAATTTTTGAATTTAAATAAAATTTAAATGTAATAATAGAAACATAAAATAAAAACCAACACAGAAGTAGTAATATATATATTATATATATATACATATATATATATATATTATATCACAAAAAAGGATTAAAAAAAGCGATATATAGATTAAAAATAAAATATACAATACAAATGAGATCCAGATATATAACAGAACACCACTGTCCTCCAGAGTAGTTGCCCCCAGCTGATGATATAGAAGGGACCACAATCCCCTCAGAGGATATCTAGAAAAAAACAAGAAACCAACAGGAGCACTCTGGTGCCTAGTAAGTATGCAAAAATGTATATGCCGTCTGAAAAGCGTATAAATTGCGCCATCACAAACGTGACAGATTAAAAGCATGTATGGTAAAACTCAACCGTAAAACTCAACCGCCAAGATGCGCGCGAAGGCGGGAAGGCTAGGGCTACAAACTTGAGGCTCCACCGTGTGCCGCCAGATGTCGATAAGCGCCGTGCCTCGGTGCCTACCAGGTACTTCTCGTTGCAAGTCTCGCGAGATGTGAGAGTTGCTGACGTCAGCCGGGAAGATCTTGGGTAGCAGAGAGGAGAATCTTGGGTTGGGTGAGTCTCTTGACGGAGTGTTTAGGAGACAACTGCCACCCGCTGATCATAGACATGCAGATCTCTCCGGAAAATAGTCCGCGTATTGACAAATATGTCAGAGTGCCCAAAGCACATTAAAATACAAATGTTGCTATTGACACAAAAAAACCTACGAGTTTCGTCCTTAAGACTTAGTCAGGGGTATCGACTTCAATTCCAAGGTGAGACCAAAACGTACCTTGTAAAAGCTTCGCCTTGTTGTCCTGAGACGATGCTGTTAGCACATGAAAATTGCCCTCTTGTTACATCTTTTAATGGAAATAAAGGCATATCCTTCAGTGAAAAAAATGCTTGTGGTTTTTATGCTTACCCTAACATCCAAATACCACATCAGTGCCACACGATGCGAGGGGGAGGGTGGGGGTGCTTCTTTGGGAAACAACTATCTGTAACTAGGAAGATCTGGACGAAGCCACTAGACATGCTACCCATGTCATACCGGGAGGGGGTCTTAGAATTGCCACTGTGAGTAAATCTTTACTATGTTACAGTAACTACCACACTGAGGATCGCCACACAGATAAAATGGATTAAATACAATATTACATGTAAAAAAAAGAACCCTTTGTGCTATATATATATACACTGTGTGTGTGTGTGTGTGTGTGTGTGTGTGTGTGAGTGTGGTGTCGTATTGTGTGTGTGTGTGTGTGTAGTGTGTGTGTGTGTGTGTGTATATATGTATGCTATATATATAGGTATATAAAACACCAAAGGATCCGCAGCCACACTCACTAGTGAGCTTTAAATTGTAAAATAGGTTTAATTCATCTCACAAGCACCAGGACGTAAATACAAGAAAGAGGGAGCCGATGTTCAGAATTCCACGCCGTCCTTGTTCTAGCTCCTTGCTAGAAGCCTAGTTAAGCGCTTTCTGATATAAAGATCCGGGAGGTCCGAAACGATCCCTCCTTCTTTCTTCTTTACCCAGGCAGTGCTTATGAGATGAATTAGACCCTATTTACAATTTAAACTGGACTAGCTGAGTTACTGCGGAACTGCTGCCGGACATGCTGCGGATTACTATTGACGATGTTGGTTCTATATTTTTTGTTGCTAGGCGAGGTGTTCCCGAGCTGTCATGCAGCCCCCTCCTGATTATAAGATAAGCTGACTTGCCCTAGTTTTGAGCCATTTGAATGCCCTGAACATTAAATTTATGGTTTGTATTAAATATATATATAGTCGATGTCATGCGACAGCACAGGCACCAGGTCTTGCGAGTGCGGTTGGGTTTATTAAAGAAAGAGATCAACATATTGCGTCCTTTCGTGCAAAACATGTGGCCAGGCCACCCCCAAACAACTATCCTCAGGTGTGGTTGCTGAGGACACATCGGCTGCCATGCAAACAGCGCCGAACCTAGCGTTATGGGAAGCCAGTGTAAACCAAACAGCCCAGGGTTGAGGGAAATGGAAGTGTGATGAAGAGAGATGGTAAGCTTACTGATGAGCCGAAAGGGTGCACCTGAACATCAAAACACAGAAGCCTTTAAAGACACAAAAACGGAAGGTCCCTGGAGCCTACCAAAAAGAGCCGCGAAGATATGAGGGCCTATTTACTAAACGTACGATTTAACAAGTTTACAAGCTGCAAGCGTATTCCCCCCCCCCCCCAATGGAATGATAGTCATTATGGACAAATGCCAAGAAAGATACAGAATAAGCCGTATTGTATCAAATAAAAAAAGGGGAGTGTTTTTCTTAGGGGACAGGTGCCGAGCACGCCGACCTTTTAAGTGAAACTTCTTTGTCCTTTGTCACTGTTTTGTCACAGGAAATTGCTATTTGTGATGGATTGATGTTTTTAATTAAAAATCAAAACAATTCGTGACAACGCAAAGAAGTGTGACCTAGAACGCGCGTGACTTGGCACACACCCCCTGTTTTTTTAGCCCGATTTGCACTTCTATATGCTATACCAACTTTGAATTCCTTGATTTTGTGCTGCTAACTGTGTGTGTGTCTGTCTCTCTCTGAGTGTGTATCTATCTCTGTCACTGTGGTGTGTGTATATCTGTGGGTGTGTGCCCACAGCATACTTAAACAACATAAGTAGGGACTGTGCTTGACTCCCGAAAGGGTCATTAAGGTCAGTAAGGCTAAATGTAAAATCCCAGACCGTACGTGCGAAGGTTGATTGTTTGTTTGGAACATGATTATTTTATCATACGATTGACCGCCGGTGCAAGTCTGACATCAAGAAAGCCAAAGTGCAGAGAGACAGGGAGAATGCTGCTACGAGGAACATTACACAATGGATCGACCCCATCTATGCCTGGCCAACACTGACCAGAGAAGACCTTTGACAGGCGTCAATTTGGACACTTCTTATTGCACCATGACAATGATGGTATCTGCAGGCAGTTTGCTTAACTAGACAATCCAGACAAAACATATACTCACGTCCATAAAATAAAACTGTCATCCGATGATGATCAGGTTTATTGCACCTTATAAATCGTCCAATATGCCGAATGAATCAGTCGGAGTTGTCCTCTATCTCCGTTACTCTTCACCATTCATATTGACCCTGACCCCTTGTACCCTGCTGATCAGCCGTGGTCTAGAGGGATAAAGGATAACATTTTTGTTTTTGAAAATAGGGCAATGAAAAATAGGGCCACACAGTACCATCAAATTACACTATTTGTCGACGATACAATGATCAAGCTGTTCGACCAACATGCGCCTATGCCCTACGGATATAGCTCTGGCTTCAAAATCAATACATAAAGAGGAAACCCTGAACATTCAACCACCCACCAGCAAATATGGCACCAACAAAAGTACCTCGTATCTAGGCGCGACAAAGCGATTGCTTTATTGATATTTAAAACACCCCTGAGGGGAATATTTTCACCATACTTCAGCTAAGCCGATTTTGCTTGCATCTCAGCGTGCCACTCCTTTTCTCCCTGCCAAAAACCTACTTTGGAGACTTATTCGAAATCTGCTGATAGCGCCCAATCCTCCTACAGCCGGATATTATAATCAGCCCTTTTGCCGTTCATACTCGTCTTTTCTCCTCATTGAGAAATGGAGTGATGCATTTTAATAATCTACAATACTGAATTCCCAATTTAAAAGGGCGTATAAAAATGGGATCATGCTTGACGAAGCAGTGTAAAATTTCACAAACATCTGACCGGGAGAACTGAGAAACAGCTACAAAATCTGTATGGAGTGGGCGAGCAGGCATGACCTGCCTATAAACAAAATGCTAACAAATTGCTTTATCCCTTTGCTTTTCGGAACTGGAACCAAAGGGGAACCATGGGGAACCATGCACACACTTGGGGGGACAACCCAGACATTGCAGGATTCTGAAGGATTTTGAAGAAATGAAACAAAATAAATGCTCGACAACATTCTCTCCGCGTGCAGATGCCGCGTGACGTGCAACATTGTGGGATAATTTACCCCCCAATTTACTCAGGTCAAACAACACATAAGGACGAGAATGCGGAGAAATGCGAGAAGAGAAGCCTGATCATTACTAATCAGCAAAGATTTCGGGGAGGCCTCGCGTTCGATGCCAGAGACATGAAGACCTCTCGAATTAACGGATGCCTTTTCATAAACTAGATCAAAAATTAGACAGGTACGTAATTTAGCTTTCAATCTTTTGAAAATGAATCTGGGCCCTTCCCTATGTAATCCGTCTTTGGCATGGCTGATACGGTAATTAAGATGTACTTTGCTATGAGTTATTTGGTATATACTTCAACTTCCTCACTCCCCTTAAACCTGATACCCTTCACCTTATTTAGGTTTTATAAAGGTATGACAATTTAAACAATTACAATTGCGGATGGAGGAATGGGAAGGGATGTAATATATCATAATGACACAAAGTTAATTAGGGCAACAAACGAAATATACCGACTATATATTCGTGTGGAAGGCGGCTCACTGATGCCTTGTGCGCAGATATTGTTTTGATTAAATTCTTTCCGAAGGTGACACAAATGTAATAATGATGTCACAAAATGCCAAAAGCACTAGCAAACTCATATCCACACAATGACAAACAGAGACGGGAAACAATGGCCTGATAAATACTGTATGTATCTGAAAACCTCGTATGTATTGCAGTGTGCCCAATGCAAAAAAGCAAATTGCATCCTGTCACTTAATATAAGTGCCGCGGCGTAAGCAAAACAGATTTATCAAAGTCACATGCATTTGTATTATATGCCTTGAGATTTCGAATGTAATTCCAGCCGTTAGTCTTACATGATGACTAAGAAAGATGAAAGAAGGCTCTAAGACCCACCTTTTTACCTGGAAACATAAATCACAGACAGAGCAAACAAAACTGAAGTATTTTTAGCATGATTTATAAAAAAAAAAAACTACAGTAAGTGCATCAATTTGATGATGTATATATTGCTAGTGTGGCGAATTGTAATCTTGACATATGCTATGTACTCCTGAGCTGTCAACCTCACGAACGGAAAAAATCGGCAAACTTTTGGTGTTTTGCCACAACGAATACAGTTTAATGCTAACAGTACTTAGGAGTGGATACTTAGTGAAGTGTATAGGTGCTTATGGTAATATAACTGTGAGTACCATGGCTGTGTAAGAACACAAGCGGCCCAACGCACATGTACAGAACCCTACTCGGCCTCTTTTTAATAATAAGGAAGGTGATGCTGCTGTGCCGACTAAGTAGAAACCACAAGGAGAAGACCATTTGCTCCAGGCGAGCCGACGATTTAGTTACTGGGAGGGATTGATCCCCCTTTTATGAGAAGATAGGTGGTGAAGGTGTCACTGAGAGGTTGATATTTGCCTTCCTCTGGATCAACATAATATAGCAGAATCTTGCAAATGAGCCCGGTTCCTAGTGAACACAGGACTGCTACCATATGCGGTATGACCTGGAGTCCAAGGGCCTGAGCTCCGCAACGGAGAGCCTGGGGCACACAATATAAATAGCAATAACCTGATACTTGCCGCTGCCGCGCCTCCAACTGCGACAGCTTCCCGCCAGCGGGAGCGTGGATTTCTTTGAAGGGACACTTATGTACATCCAAACACACACAGCGTATAACCAACCAAATAACTTACTAGCCATGAACGGGGTTTGGGTGTCTCTCACGTATCTATCACCAGGTGTCCTCCTAGGGGGAACTATCCTACGGCGTTCTCGCGACGTTAAAATTCCATCTTCACGCGGTGGCGTCGGTGGAATCCCACCCGGTTCCACTATATCCCCACACCATCACCTCAAGTGAGATTACTGAGCCTATCGTGCTGACTGCGCAGCCACTGGTCTTGAATGCGAGGTGATATTGTGGGTGCACTTGTGAGTTTACTGACCGGCACCCTTTTCCCATAAAAGGGCCTCGCAAGGGTCTTCACCAAAGGATCAGTGGGGCCGAGGTGATGTAGGAGTAGACGTACAGGGGCGATCCCACCCAGAAGTGCAGCAGCAGCCGGCTAGCAGGGTCTGAGCCAAGACCTCCTTGCTAGGAATACACACTTCTCTTACGCCGATCACTGAACGACCAATAAGTGAACCGCCGAACTGTCTAGACCGGACAGCCCTAGCTCTGGCCCCCTCCACACTACCGGGGACGCAGGCTACTACATGGGCCTGGGGTATACGCAATATGTAGGGGGTGAAAATGCCTCCCTACACCTGGAGCTTAGCGTCCCTTCATAACTCCCGCTAGCTCTGACCAACCGGTGGAGACAAGAACAGCCAAAACGAAGCTCACACACACACACACGTGTATACACACACACACGTGTATACACACACACGTGTATACACACATACACACACATACGTGTATACACACACATACGTGTATACACACACACGTGTATACACACACACGTACACACACACACACATGTATACACACACACACATACAATGTATACACACAAACATGTATACACACACACACCCCAGCACCACCACATCAGCACACCGGTATGCCCCCCCAGCACACTGGCATTCTCGCCTCCCCACCATTCCCAGCCCCCATCAACACCATCAGCACCCACACATCGCCACCTTTGCACCTCCCCCATCGGCACACCCACATCCGCACCCCCACATCAGCACCAAACCCTCCCAAATCAGCACACCAATACAATCACCATCAGTACAGCCACAGCAGCACTACCACCGCACATGGGCCGCGTGGACCACTCCCCACCCAAATGCCACACCCACACCACAAACATCCCGGGCAACGCCGGGGCTCTCAGCTAGTTACCACTATTTGTTTGTTTGTCTCATTAATCTAGTAAAAACGTTATTGCACCAAGAAGTGTGCGCTTTCTGTTCTTCTCATCCTATTTAGTTATCATTGAAGTGCTGGGTTAGCACTTCCAACTGAGGGAGCACCTTCCTGGAACTTTGTTTTTTAGACTGTTTCTGGCAACAGATTGGACTCTAAGGTTGTATTTAACCCCCTAGGGGCCAACTCAAGGACATTTATACATTCATATTTGCTTGTTGTTAAGCGCCTGTAGCTGAACTGTATGTAGTGTTATTATTTAACACACTTATTCACGTAGTTTTGAGTTCTCCAGTTTAGATACATTTTTATAAACAATGGGCTGTAAGAAATGATTGATATATCTGGATAAACCATCTCCCAAAGATCCAATACTCGCGATGATGGGCTTCCCCGGAGGCCCAATCAAAGTTTTATGGATCTTTGGGAGATGGTGAAATATGGGAATAATGGGATCCGTAACAGACAGGAACGCTCTCTCCTCATCAATGACCTGAGGTATTGACCCCAAATCTAAGATATTTTGTAGCTGTAATTGAAACGTATGAGTGGGGTCACGCTTCAATTTGAAATAAGGTAGACCATCAGATAGTTGTCTAACGGCTTCATTGCGTTAGTCGGTGGTGTTCTGAACCACTATCGCTCTGCCCTTATCCGCATTTTTGATGATTAAATTCTTATTCTCTTTAAGACATTTTGTTCTGGAACCAAAGGGAAATATGTTGGGTAATATATGGCCAGACAGCTTAACTAGTTTCCTTTTACAAGCACCACAAGTTCTTTATATTTTCTTCACTTTATTGAAAAACAGCAGATAACAAAGTTACTTGTAGATGGTGTAGTGAGAGTTTCTGCAGTAATAGTGGTTGATAGTAGGGACAAAAAGTAAAAACGATACTCTACCAAGAGCTGGGGGCATGAGTAGTGCTGCTTAACCTGCTGAGATTAAAGAAAGCAAAATGGAGGATGTCTCACAGGAACAAGGTCTGGGCTAAGTAAACTGTGAATACAGACAGGGGGTAATGCTACAATTCACTATGCCAGGGGAATAACAGGGGTTGTCATAGCAACCGCTTGCAGAAGGCCAGGAGATAGGGAAAGAAACTAATTTATCCATATCGCCTGCACTGAGAATAATAACTGCAGGGAAAGTACAACTGCATAAAGGGCCAGCAGGCAGAGCTGCAAAAAAGGAACAGAACTATGATTCTTGTTCCATGACACATTTTAATTGAGATAATTCTGTTTTTGTCAAGTTGGAATGTTGAAAAGAGAACCTATAGCCCTTTGCTAGGGTAAGTAGGTCTTGTTCTCCAAGTTCCTCAAATGTTTTTATGTGTGGCCCTTTGATATGAGGAGGAGAGAACAATGACTTTTTCTTAAACCCAGAGTTGACAGTTCCTGGCAGAAAGGAAGAAGTCACAAAATCATGATTATCATCACTGGATACATTTTCATCTAACAAGTCATTCAGATCTTGAACCATACAAAAGTCAGCAAACGTGTAGAGTGTACCCTGTCCGCGCGTAGAAGGGGACAGCGAAACCGGGCACCCCGTCAGGAGGAGGGGATGCCAGGTCAGCATCCCCACCACATGCGGCGAGTGCCCCCTGTACCACATCACCTTTACTGTTTTTAAAGAATTTTTTTAAGCGTCAATTTTCTGGTGAATTTTTGCAGATCTATTGTTGTATCAAATAATCTGAAATCTTCAGATGGAGCAAAATTTAAACCCTTGTTGAGAATTGAAATCTCAGCGGCTGACAGATCTACACCAGAAATGTTAATCACATTGTTACATTCATTTAGGAGTGCTTTTTCTGTTTGTTTTGAGGGACCGCCCCTTTTCGAACGTCTGGTCCTTTTTTTATTTCTTAAGTCTCTGTAAAAAAAGGGAAGGGGGAGAATATGAATGTTCCCGTGTGGAACCTCTGGCTGGGGGGTTCTGGTGTGGCTGTCTTCCTCTGGATTCGTTACTGGTAGTTTCACCATCAGAGAAAGAAACTTCAGATGCTCTAGTGTCGTTATCAGAAGCGCCTGATATACTTGATGCTTCACTGTGATTTTTCTTTTTAAGAATGGATTTTCGTGGTGTTGAATTGCCCCGTCGTCCAGACTGGTCATCTGCATTTTTGTGTTGGAATCTCCCCAGGGGTTCTGTTTGGATAACTAGGTTTCTGCCAGATATAGAGCTGTTTTTTCTCGTAGTCTAGTTTGTCCCATGCAAATTTGTTTTGCTCCTTAACCATTATTTCTTGCTCCATTATTTTTATGTCTTTCAATAATTTCTAATCTTTGATGTTAAAGTCAGGGTCACTATGGAACTTCCTCAGCTGTTGTTGTATTACTTTGATGTTTTGTATAATGACTCTCTCCGCAATCTTTGATTGGATGATAAGCTCCATGAGCTTAAATGAACAATTATCTAGGATGGTAGTCCAACTTTGTTCAAAGTCATTATTTGAAAAGCCAAATGAGGGAATTTTTTTAATCCTTAACCCTCTGGGTATCCACTTCACTCTAAGATAGTTTTCAAGTGTTGTGATATCCCACCAAATACGTATGTTTTGAATAAGAAATGTTTCTAATCGTGAAAAATACAACGGTAGATCAGTTTGTTCCTCGAGGTGTATCATTATTTTCATCAAAAACCTGTGCTGCCCTCCTAAGTCTCCCAGTATCATCTGCACAGCTTGACAGACAATTATCCTTGATGATGGGTGTATCCAGATTAGTTAAAGGTGAATCACCACTGGAATCCATGGTAATGCAAGCCAGTATATGTATATAGAGTATGAAGTGTGAATATATATAGAATTGAATATATATCGAGAATGAAAAAATTATATATATAAAAATGAAAAAGTAATAAATTGATATCCCCCCTCCTAAAGCATAATGAAAAGAGAGGGAAAACATAAACAAATTTATTTAATTGATTACTTCAAAAACATGAAAAAGAAGAAAAAATGCACAAATCTTAAAATTGTGCCAAAAAAGTGTTACTGTGATGCTAATCCTCAAATATATAAAGAAGAAAGTGTTGGAATATCATACTGTATGATCCAGGCTTAAAAACCGTCAGTATGAAGTAGAGACGAGCCACAGAATATTATATTTGTAGATGGGCATTAGAGACAAGCCCTATATCTATGCTCAAGAAATAACTTCAACATTGTATAACATTATGATATACAATGTTCAATCCATATGAAACAGGTATTCAACAACTGTGGGCTTGCTTGATAGGTAGTCAAATAATACTCAGTTTAAGGGGAGGATGTAGATGTGGATGATATAGTTGAAGGAGCAGTACTAGCAGTGAGATTGCACTTGGATTGAACCAAGATGTTAACTTTGGAAGTTTGCTTGTTTTCTCTTACTCCTCTGCAGCTCTTTTCCTCTTCTGTGCTCCACTCAAAACATTACGTTTCATTTCGGCTCAAAGGGTTATTTACGAATTTCACTAACGCATAATAAGTCTACAGTTTCTTTTTTCTCACTTCACTTTCTTACACTTCCTCTAACCCTTGCCCTTCACCACACAAATAGAATTCTTGGAACACAAACAGCGGAGGCTCTGCTTCCGATAATGGAAATGCACACTGTCAGCAATTGTCACCAGCCGTTAATTGCCTCCCGCGAATCCGTTACAATATTCTGCTTCCATAACATTGCAAGCAGTTAGCGGAAGATTTGAATGTTGAGGCGGGTGATCGGAAAACTACGGGGCCCCTGGGCAACTGCCCAGCGTGCCTATGTGTTAAGGCGGCTCTGGCTAAAACTGTAGATTGTTGGTATCCACCTTAAAAAAAAAAAAAAAAAGGTTTTAGTTTGTACTACTTCTCCTGGTACAGGTTCCAAATGTAAATCCAGGAAATCAATGGAAGATGTGCTACTAATTGAAGTGAATTTTTAATTCTTACTGTTAATATTTATGAAAGCCAAAAAAAAGTAATCCAGAGTGTCATTATCACCCTCCCGCACAATTTTTGGCGTCATCTATATAGCGTCGCCAGATTTTAATTTGGCTCGCAAATGTATTAGTGGTAGACCAGATGTATAGGTCTTCCCAAGTACCCATATACAGGTTGGCATAGCTAGGGGCAAAATGAGTCCCCATAGCCGTGCCACAAACCAGCAATTAATATTGGGAGATGAAAAGGAAATAATTGTGAGGGTGAATTGTATTGTATTAAGAATAAATTGGCAATTCAGTGTGTCCAGTGAGGAGTCTTTCATAAGAAAACCTCTAGCTGACTCAATCCCAAGGTCATGTAGGATATGAGTATACAGTGCTTGCACATCACACGTTACCCACCTATAGCTGTCCTTCCATCCGAAGTTATTAAACAGGTTATGGACAGCTGTAGAATCTTTTAAATAGGATGGTAAGGTGCCACCAAGTCCTTGTAAGAAACCGTCCTCATACTGCGAGAGGTTAGAGGTTAGTGACTGGATCCCAGATATTATGGGTCTCCCCGGTGGAGATGTTAACGGATTTATGCACCTTAGGAAGGAGATAAAAAAAATTGTCATTTTGGGGTTTTTCACAAACGGGAAAGCAAATTCAACTTGCATAAGTACGGTTTTCGATAAAGCATCTTTAAGGAGCATCGGATAGTCTCCTGTAGGGAACAGGAAGTTGCGGTGCACTGCCTGTAAGTGAAAAGCAATGGGAGTCGGATTGCCAAAAAAAGATTTTTTGGGCTGTTGGCAACATTTTAAAATAGAGATACGGGAACCTCTTAACGCGTTTCACAAACCTGTGTGCTTTTTCAAAGAGTAACGTTCTTCCTTATAGTATGAGATTAAGTAGATCCATCAGACCGGATGCTTCGCCACCTGTGTTCCACCAAAATGCTTCCCCACAAAATGGGAAACCAATGATGGCAGTAAAGTGGCGGCCCCTCCGGTCGGAGTCGTCATAACATAAATGAACATCATTAAACATGAGCATTTATATAGGTGTAACGGGTTTCCCCCCCCCCCCCCCAATCTCACATTGGCCCGGGTACTCTAATAACCAACCCCCATTACGTGTATGTGTTTGGTGGTGCACCTGCAGGCAACAGGACTTCTGAGTCTCCCGCTTGATGGTATTAGGGGATGTCATCAGGACAGATAGCTGAGGTAGTGGGTGCGAGTTCAACTTACATCATGTGCAGCGCCTCCACCTCATCAGGGTCTATGCTTCCGCAGGGAGATGGTCCTGGTGAGGAACTCCTTCTTGGTGGTGACTGCCACTGTTGAGTAATTTCACACTCACACAGTGGGGTTTTCGTTAACAAGGCCATCTTTATTGTAGTTTGGGATGTAGCAGACTGCCCCATGCAGCTGCCGGCTCTAGCCGCACATCTCCTGGTGCTGTCCCTTTGCCAGGTATGCCCTCCCGTATTGAAGTGGGATTCCCTCTTCTCCTAGGGAGACCCTCTCTGTGCCAGGTCCCTGGACACAGAGTGGCTTAGACAGGCTGATTGGTCAACCTTGACCGCTAGTTACTGCACTAGGGTCACAAAGTGTTCCTACAATCCCTTTGCAGGAAAATACAACTTCCCAACAACTTTTCACAGCTGCTGGAACTAACTATAACTAACTGTGTTGTGCCTTATATACTTCAGGAGGCAGGCGCATCCCTGATGTCACTATCCAGGGACTCAGAGCATACAGCCACTCCCCTCCATACATAGGGCATATGGTGTGAGGGAAAACCCCCATAACTACTGCTGGCATACCCATACTTATCAGGACTTACTGCCAACAGAGAGGAAAGTAGTATACCATTATTATGCATGGCTATATAGGTATACACTATGATCATGAAGATACATAACAGTACATAAATGTGCAAAAAGCAGAAATCTCAAGCAACTTTATAGTCAAAATTCATATTGTAGTAATGAAAAAAAGAAATACAAACTATTAATGATACAATACAAAATTACCATCATGAGATTTGACTATATGTATTTAAAAACAAATTAAAATAATTTGAAAATATAAATGTATAAATCTGGAAAAAAGACTTGAAAGTCAATTCCCTTTTTAGGTAGCTTCAATATTTGAGAATCCATGACATTGATCTATTTACTATTATTATGTAATTAGTGTATTTAAATAAGCTAACCTAATTCATAACCTAACTTGAAACATTTTGAATACATGAAACCATTAGTTAGTTGATGCCCTATAAAGCATCAATATTGGATGGTCGAGACATCACTTTGAATTATGATCAAATTCATAATTTCCTAATATCAAAATAGGATTGAAGAACACTAATCTAAATATTTACAAATATTTCCTGTATGAAAGGTCATGAAATATATTTCATTTCTGACAATCATGGAAATAAGATAAGGTTGGTATTAATGAAAAAATATATATATATATTTCTAGCACATGTATCCCCACCCTCTAGGAGATACTTGTTGCGGTTATAGGTGTTTTTGGTGCGCATACCTGTGAGGGTCAGGAGAGCTGAGTCGTCTGCGATGGTGAGGAGACCAGGACAGGCTTTTGGTGTCATCTTAGGTTCGTTCTCTGGTGTTCAGCGCCTCCAGCTTCATTAAGCTATAGGAATCCCAGAAGCAGTCCCATCTGAAGCACATCTCCTACACCAGGCCCACTGACTCAAATCCAGGCAGGTGTAAAATGTAACAAGGGATTCTTTATTGAGCATTCACTATAGATCTTTCACAGCGGTGCATAGGTCTCAGAGTATTCCAGGCCTCTGGATGGTGCTTGCTCTGAGTCTGGAGCATTCAGATCTTGTATGGCCAGTCAACCATGAGGCCTGACTGGCCCCTCTCACTCCCAGTGGGGAGGAGAGGCTCTCACTCCCACTCCTTAGGAAGGAGGGGAACAGACAGACTAAATTTGGCAATGCCTCTCTGAGGAACCAGAATGGGAGGGCTCAAGGTCTGTACCTATACCAGATTGGCTATACACAGACCATGAGTCACCACCACACATCTGTCACTCAGAGGAGCATGAGGGGGGGGGGGGGTCAAAAGCCCACAGGATGGCCTGTCACAGCCTAGACTGCTTAGGGCTTATGTGACAGGGGGAATAGACTAACCATGTTACATATGATCCATAATTTGTAATATTTACAGATTTTTTTTTAGTTCCAAGTCAATGTTAAGTCCGGTAGGAGTAGATAACGTGAAAATCCAGAACAGCTCTCTGGTTGAGGATGTTCTGATGATCACCTCCTCTAATGGGTAAGGGAACATGTTCAATCCCACTGAAGGTAAATGTTTTTAAATCACTATGTGGACATTCTGAACAGTGTCTAGGCTCTGGGAATCGTGGGTCTTTTTTCTTTATGGACCTTTTTTCTTTATGGAGGCTAAAAGTGAAAGTTATCATGCTTAACAAGAGCTAAGTTAATTTCATAGTCCATTAACATGCACTGTATGGCATAATGTCTTTTCACAATACAACAGATGAATAATTGTGTATAATATATTAGCAAACATGCCTTACCTAATTTAGTGAAGGAGCATTTGTAAACATTCATATGTCTGAAAGGACATACTTTCATCTTTGCACCTATCTCTACATGATCATACATACACTATGCATGAATGGGTATGCATTAAACACCACAACAACACAAAAGAATTTAGTGAACTTTGTTGTTATTTATTTATGTTTTGCCTTTTGAGAGCGAGTCACAGGCCTGCTTGTTGGCTGTTGTGATCGCCTTCTCCCTGTGCCAAGTACTCTCGGCCTAACAGTTGCACTTGCTGTGGCCTGTGGTAGTTCTGGTGCACTTGCTGTGGCCTGTGGTAGTTCTGGTGCACTTGCTGTGGCCTGTGTTAGTTCGGGGGCACTTGTTGGGGCCTGTGGCACTGGTTCAGCACTTGTGATACATTGAAACACTGGTGGAGCAGTTTCTTGTGTGTGGCTTTTTTTTCTTCCAAAAGCTGGTTATTTGTAATTGTTCACCAATCTTTCTTTTGCGTGTCTCCTTTGCAGGTGTCGATTCAATATTTGGAACAGATGATGGCAATGCTTCTATGGTGACAGGGATCTGCACAGAAGTTACACCAAGTGTACCTGAAACATCCTGAAATGGTGAATAAAGAAATGATGGGTCTGGAGAAAAATTAGCACCACGGAAATATCCATCTTCTGATGGTTTAAACTGGAATTCGTGCTCTCTTGCTGTACTCCTAAACTGAACTAGTGCCTGTAATGAGTTGTTCAGATTTTGGAGTTCTTTAGGAATTTGTATGATGACATTTTTTATGTGTCATTTCTGATATCATCCTTTCATGCAGTGAGATCATTTCAGAATGTCGACGATTTTCTTCACCCAATATTCGTTCTTCCGAAGCTGCAATTGCAAAGAAAGTGTCACGCGCAGGAGGACTTGAATGCTGTGTTAATCCAGGAGTGTCAACAACTTCATGGTCACTTGATTCAATTTGTCCCTGGACGGCAAGATCTGTTTGTAAAAAGTAAAAAATAAATGATCAACTTACATGGAACATTCACATTGTTTCATGCAATAATGATAGTTGTTCTCATAGTGTAACACATTACATGTTGACATATTATATAAAATGTTTTTACAATAAATGATTTACTCTTTCCCACAGTTACAAACGTCTCGTCAGTGTGAATGATTAGTGAATGGAAGATTGTTGTTACATCACAACTCATACTGGGTACTTCAAAACGCACACAATACATGTTGCCTAATGAAACCGTACAGCTCCTCAGTTTCATTCATTAACTATTCAGAAGTTCATCACATGTGAAAGTCACATCTTGTAAACAATGTAAATTGCCATGGCAATGTACATATTATATTGTGTGTACGTCAGACACTCACCTTCCATTCCTGCTGATGACACTTAGGACATACTGGACACCTAACAAGCTCCTATTAAACCCCCAAAATACCCA
>WSYH01000815.1:107543-161634 GCA_036426205.1 Ascaphus truei | reverse complement strand
GTGTGTGTGTGTGTGTGTGTGTGTGTGTGTGTGTGTGTGTGTGTCCGGCCAATGAGAGGTGTGCGGGGGCGGGCGGGCCAAGGGAGCCAATGAGATTGCCGCTAGGCACACAGGGAGGGACACAGGGAGACACATACATAGAGACAGACAGACAACGACACATAGGACACTGATATAGTAGATATATAACTGGAGACTCCACTTAAACAGGTTTTGCTTACTCTCCCCCTGAGGGATCCCCCCTGCAATCACTTTTCAGTACCACTCCAGTTACTACTATTAAATGCAGAAAAATATAATACTACGGATTTGTTTTTTTTAACTCACTAAATATGTCTATTTTTAACTTAGGAAGAAACATTACAAACAGCATATAAATGGTTATATTAATTCACTATGCAACTACAACATAGCTACCAAGTAGGACTTCCTCTCTAATAGACTCCGAAACTCTGAAAACCTTAAGTTGTATACTTACATGTCAAATTGTTCAATTTCTGCACAGTGGAAGCACTAATGTATAGAATATAGCATGTGGCATGTTCACAACTGTCAATATTGGATTCAATCTATAATTTGCAGCTCTAAAGTTTAGCTTTAAATTTAATCTAGTAAATGCAACATTTTTCTTTGTCAAGGTTAAAAACTCTTGGTGTTCGGGCCATAGCAAGGTTTTTCCATATATGTTCTACATAGCATAAATATAATGATGGTATAGATGTGTTATCATTCTGATCATGTTCACAAATGTCTGAAAATACATGCCATGTCTATTTTATTTAAAGGGTAATATGCGCTCTTAAAAAAAATGCTATTTTATAACCAATGTAACAAGTTGAAATCGTTTAACTCAATATTTTCTTTTACTCAGATGGAAATAGGAAAGTGGTGTATGATGGTACAAGTCATTAATAAACAAGATCCCTGGTTTTAGAGAAATATGTTTATTTTTTATTCTACATTTGATAAAAACTCAGAAATTGTCACGTTAGTGAACCAAACATAACACAATATAGACCTCAATGAGTATGTGTGAAGATGTCTTTCTTCTGCTGCATATGAACAGAACTGAACCATTTTTCAGTACAGGAAATAGCTCTTCAACACATATCTATTATATAATGACATATGTTATTACAATGCACTAGTGCTTGGAATATACAGTATATGTCTGGAGGGCAAACATTTTTTTCTGAACTCAAGCAGCCAGGAATAATATATATATTTCCAATATATATATAATATTCCCAATGAAGTCACCTTGATTGACAGTGTACTGAAACACATTGGAATTGCGTAACAATACTGAGTGTGTTAGACTTTGGTTTGTCTCACTCTCAGATTTATCTGGATAAGGTTCTGCCCAATGCAATTGTGTAGCAGCCTGGAACTCCTGTAGTTGTTTTTTTTTTTTTTACTATATTAGACTGCAACATACCAGTGGAATTGGAAGACGCACCGACAAGGTTCGCTCTCGGGTTTCTATGAGCCCTGAAGTCTTCCTTTATTACATCACTACTGAAGAAATGTCTGTGTTCTGATTGAGAGAGACTAAGGAACGTCTCACTCTCAGCACTGCTGCAGTTTTCAAAGTACTGCTTTAACACACTTTCAGCTGGGAGCCAAATGTATCAGGCTGCGTCCCCGCTAGCGCTGAGAGGGCGGCACTTGGCGAGGTGACTTGCATATATATATATATATGCACATATGACTACACATGAATGAGAGAGAGAGAGAGGCAGAGAGGGGTAGAGAGAGAGAGAGAGAGACCGTGGCATAGAGGAAGAGAGAGAGAGGCAGTGGCAGAAAGAGAGAAGCAGAGAGAGAGAGAGAGAGAAGCAGAGAGAGAGATGGGCATAGAGAGAGAGCAGAGACATGAGGGCCCTGAATTTTTTTTTTGCCCAGGGGCCCGCACATGTCTAGCTACGCCACTGACTCCACCTCAAACCGACGGCCATCGCTCCATATACCACTTGGTCCCATAATTACTCCAAAGTCTACTGAGCATGACAAATCAGTAAAGATCTCTGTAATCGTTAAAAACCTCCCCCAATGGTACCAACATCCTGTCATTGTATATAACCATGAACTCCTCCTCCCACACCCGTGTCAGGCAAGTTCATCAGCAATTGGCCAGGATATGCAGCACTAAGAAATCTTGCCCTCATGGGAGCTTATTCTGGCTACAGTAATGCAGATGTCCATCAGGCTTGAGACACAGGAAAAGAACTACAACTCCCAGAGGCATTGCAAGATAGGGTTTAACCAAGAAAAGGGAGAATCCTATTTAAAGACCAGTAAATTCCTCAGTCCCTTGCTTTGCAACTCTGCTATTCACTACAGTGCATATCTCTGTTCCTGCCCCACTGCCAGCTAAGCATTCTGCCTGCTTGCCTTGTGAATGACATTGGGGTGTACTGAACTTTACTTTTGCCTATCCCCCCATACTATATTGCTTGACCTGTGACTAACGGTGGATAGTACTGGATTTTGCTTAAGCCTAAAGCTGCGCTTATAGTGCCGGCGACGCAACATTGCGGAAAAACAAATGCATTGTCGCGGTCGCGTGCGCTTATAGAGCATGCGACAGCGACAGAGCGACAGTGCTACCAGAAATCTGGTAGTCACTGATAATTGATTTTTTTCGGCGACGGTCTCCCCTTGAGGCCAATCGGGAGCTTCTCCATGCCTCTGCCTTCCCCTTTGATGATGTCATACAGCGACGTCGCCTAAACTTCCAAGTACAACTCGTCGCGATGGCGACGGGTGATGTCATCGGTCACGTCACCGGCTGTATAAGCGCAGCCTTAATTTTTAGTATACTGCTGCCTGCTGTGAATGACCCTGATCGACTCTGCTCTATTTAAACCCCTTTCCTTTCAATCTTTCTTCTTGAGGCTCTGTCACCCGCAGAGGTCTAAGAACCTGCATGTCTGTTCAATGCAACCTTTGATCTCTTATTTTCTGGGCTTTGCTCATTAGCCAGCTGGTCTTTGCTTCCCAGAAGGGAGAAGTGAGTTAGAGGAGCAAGGATGTGGTGCTGTGTTCTTTGCAGCTTGGTTTTCTGAAAAGATAGTCTAAGATGGATCAGGTGGGTAGAAAGAAAATGTTGTTTCCCTGGGGAATTTGGGTGGGCAGTGATTTTGGTCCCATTTGGCTGGTGTGGGGTTACCATTGTTGTGATTTCAGTTGTCAAGGGTGTTTTAAGAGTTGACTGGATAAGATTGGGCTAGGGGGTCAAATTGTTATTTCTCATTCCTTTTGAATATGAGCTGGCTTGGAAGCAGGTAGGTTGTGAACAGGTCAAGGAGAGAAACAAATACATGTACAGCTGCTTGGCTATTAGGCACTCTATAGGGTGATCCTAGTGAGTTGTTTTGAGATGGTGGATTTCACCTTTTTGCATTGCAAATTTATACATATAAATTATACATATAGAAATTTAACATTGCAGTTGATCCTGGAGAAGGCGGCTCGCAAGGTCAGTTTAAGGCCTGGTAAAGTACCTTGTTGGTGCTTGGAGATCTGCCCTCTTTTGGGGACTTCGCCAATCTTGGCTCCTTTTGGTGTAGCAAGCTGATGTGGTCCCTGGGTTCATCAATGTTAATGTTGGTTATAATGCATGTTTTGGTTAATAAAGATGTTACCAGTTACGCTCCCAAAATCACTGTGGTACTTTATGGGGTTAAGAAAGGGGACCAGATCGAGGCATGTGGACGTCAAGTCCAACTGAAAAGATTGGAGACTTGATTTCTTTGCTAGATCTGGTGCTATATTTTTTTGCCCTAGCTTGCAAACTTTGATAAACCTAATGTTGTTAAATAAACCCACACCTTTATCAAAATGTACTGTAGTAAAGGTTATTGACCCACTTTTATGGTCATATATTCTGTGATATTAAGAATTATCACTGCCATTGAGTCTTTTGGAAACGTTGTGATATTCTGTATTATATTGCGATATATTGTATTATCAGCAGGAGCAATAAAGTCTGCAACATCTGCAGTGCGCAGTAATAAAAAGATATCTATTAGTTACAATGTCACATCTTTAATAGCACATGGGCATGCACTGTATTCTAAAGCAAGCTGCTGATCTGGTTAAATGGAATTGTGTGTTCAGGTCTCAGCCAATATGTTCAACCTTCACAAACAAATCTCTGCATTAAGCTAGGCAAACTGAATCATTGACAAGTTAATTAAACTATGATCTATCAGAGCACAAACATGTCATCCAATGCTATTTACAAACAATCTATATAAACAGCTTTGTTTACTTAATGCTCCAAGACAGAGTGGCTATTTAAAGAAAAAAGAGTTGTATGTTAAAATAAATTTGCACAGAACATATGAAATTTTCCCAACTAAAATTAATTACATTTTTTACACTGTTTAAAGAACATACTTCATGAACAAGAATGTAAATTTAAAAACATTAATATAGCTTGCTAGTAAACAAAGAACTTGCTTAAGCATTTAACACACTCGTGGTTCATTCATGTGCATTAATATACTGTGAAATTGTGTATTTCACCACTGAAAACGGGTATAAATATGTCTTTATAACAAACCTCCAAAGCATGGCTTCAACATCCTTCCTTATTGCATTATTGAACTTCTTAGCTCCTCCATTGTGATATAAGTGACAGGCAGAGCAGAAGGGGTTTTGAACATATAATAGGCTTCTAGCTTTTCCCATGATACTCAGTTGCTATGGGAATAGGTCACTGGGAATTAGGTTTTGACTGACTATAGTAAATTTGACATGTGAGCTACTCCTACATGCCACACTGACCAATTGAACTCAAATAGTCACCGTGGAAGTAGCCCTTTAGGGTACTGCAGTTCAAATGGAGTCATTCAATCAAATAAATAGAAGGGGTCAGTAAAACAATCCGTCAAAGCCTGGAAAAAATACTAAGGGGCCTTATAACAGGGACTTATCACTGTTGAGAGAAACTGCCTCGAAATCTAGAAGTATGCTGGTTAATTGTGCAGGCAATCAACCAGACTCCACCTGGCTGATTAGGACTGTTAGAAAAGCCTGATCTGAGTAACAGGAAAGAAATTTCTTAGCTCACAAAGGAGCTGACAGAAGGAAAAGGAGGGTTGTGTCCTGAGAGAATGACACAAGGGGACCAGGCATAGAGGTCCGTTAAGGCAATGAAAGGGTTAAGGAACAGCCACTTTATTGGGGGCAGAGGGGGTGAGTGAAGGGGGTACTTGGCCTTTCACTCAACCCCTCTGCCCCCAATAAACAATACAATATGTACTAACCACAAACACACAACCCCACCGCCCCCACATAAAAAACATTTTTTTTTTTTATACACCGAATTGATACCAGAGGCCGGCGGCGGTCCCCAATGGCCTGCGATACCAATCCTGTTGCAAAAAAAAAAAAGTGTAATACATTGCAATAAGGGGCCCCCAGACCTCAAATCAATGCGGTTCTGCTCCGGAGACCCCCTGCTCATCTGTGTGTTAATATTAAAACACCTTGATGTCTGGCGAGATGTGCGCAGGGAGAGACGGCTCTCTGTGCAGCTCTCTCTGCAGCTAAAACAAATCGCCAGATTTGGCCTTTTGAGAGAGGTGATCATCACATCACCGGCTACTCACCCATTTTGGGAATTTTGGCTTTCTGAATACCGTGATAGAAACGCTCAAACATGCGGCAAAAACGGCCCAGCAATTTATCTTATATAAAGTCTTATCGGATAGGACCCTAAGTCGGGCTTTATCTTCAACTTTAGGGTTAGTTTTGTTTCAAAAGTGCTTTAGAATTCCTTTATTACACACAGTAGATGACGTTGTACAGTATCTGTGCCCTTGCATGACAGGAACTGCACAAGTGTTTCAATATGAGATTCAATGTAGAAAGGACTCGCTGTAAACACTGCCTTTCTTTGTTTAATAACCTTCTACTTTTCATCAGAAGTACTGTATTACTGTAGTATCATACTTTAGTTAAAACACTATGCATTAAGCAAATTAGTCTGTCTGTTTGCACATGGCATGGAACAAGGCACCTTCTAAATGTGAGACAAGACCTGCCGGCAGTTACAGTATGCTTATTTAATTGAATCTGCTATTCACGACAGTACAGATAAGAGCTGAACTATCAGCATATTGCCCATTCTATGACAAAAAAAACAAAACGAAAAGGCTGGAAGAATTCTATTTAATACCACTTAAGCATTAATAATTGCTTTATTAGAATAGCGTGTCACGGCATGGGGGGCGGGTACTGGGCAGTGCACACATCATGGATGGGTATGTTCCACTATGACAACTTTCAACAGAGAAAGATTGAATAAACCTTTCCAAACGATCACTCTGATCTGCTCCCACCCGAATACCTGCCCCAACCTGAGTACCTGACCCATACCATTACCAATACAGACCAACCAATTCAGAAAACGAGATGAACCTACATCCCATCTACATGATCATGTCAAACAACTTCGGGCAGCACATCCCTTTCATCAACTCATACAACTTCTACAATGGGTTGCTGCCACCCAATTGTCAGCCTGAGCCATGGATAATTAAGGTAAATCTAAGTTTACATAGAACTGTCCTTCCCAAGTGACCCTCATATGCATTCCATAGAACACGCATGAGTCTAAATTCAAAGACCTGCATATGCATTCCATAGAATATGTATGCGTCTACATTCAGACACGCATCATAGACAATGTACTTTAAGCACGTATTTCTTTTTGTTAATTAATAAGTAAAAATCTCAATTATTTTACAGACTGAAACTGTACAAGAGACAGCCAGAAGATGTTGATTGAAACCTTTTGTTTTTTTAATTTACATATTCTGTAATAGTAACTTCTAACACTTTTTTCTAATAATTTCTTCAAGTATTTAAGTATAGGCAAAGTGATTCAGCTTATTATTTTTTACTTTTTTACTATAATAATCGGAGTAGGCACATAGACATTTATATTCTTATACTTTTATTCTATAAGAGTTTCACTTAAATAAAAACTTGGTAACTGCAAAACATTGTAACTGCAAAAGGCTGTTTCGTGTAACATTTGCATATATTGAGTGCTGACATTAGTGATGGGGATTTGGCCACAAAACTGACAGAACTTGACAAAGTGACTCAGTGTAAATGCCTACTGTAATTTATTAAAATATTTGCCTAATACCTCACATTATGCATAAATCATTCATGTGCTCCTCCTCTTGAGTGTCTGTGCTTAGGGCTAAATTGGGCATGACTGCCTCACTAATTGCATACATTGTTAAAAACCAGAACGCTAATCTCACCGATCAACCAGCCTTTTGTTAACCAATGGTCAAATATGCATTACTTAAAAAAATCTATAAGACACACATGCACAGAAATTCAATGACATGCAAATGAGTTCCATAAAAGTTTATCCACACAGGGTAATTCAGGCATCTATTTCTTCTTAATTTTAATAAATAACATTATCACAATAATTTTACTGGTGAAACTGTACAAGAGACAGCCCGAAGAAGATGTTGGTTGAAGAAAATTGTATTTCCCAAAGTCTCTGTTATTTATCTATAAGCTCTAATTTACTCTAATAAAAATGTCATACTTTAAAAATACTTTTTGGTCATCTAAAGTTCTTAGGTTAATAAGTGGTGGGTTACAGTCAAGATTCCCAAACGCAGTACTACTCATAGACCTGTAGGGACACACAATGGAGTAAAGTTCAGGCCCAGGACTAGTAAGTATTACAATTTTCTATGTGGCCATTTTGGCTTGGAGTATTGGAGTATAGAAACCTCACCACGCCTGCTTTTAGTTGCTTGTCAACTTTCTGTTTACAGACTTGCAGACAGGTTATTCTCTTTTCCCTAGCGCGGTGTCTTTCCCTGTTCTCTTTCATCAGGCTTCTAGATTCTACAGCTCTACAGGTACCTGCATGTGTTTTGTCTTGTTACTGCATTCCCCTAGCACTTATTATTCCCTCCTTATTGTTTGTACCCTGCTACCAGTGCTTATGCATGTAGTACTGTAGTTCTTGCAGCTAATTGTAGTTTGTCTAGTAATTCCCTTTGCACGTATTGTCTCTTACGTTTTGTTTTCCCCCTAGCTACCCAAGCTTTGTTGTGTAGCTCTGCACACTTTGCAGACTCGATTTTGTTTCCCTGTCATTACTTTACTGTAACATTAAACCCCATCAGTTTTTTTAATATATTTTGGTCTCCTATCTTTTGTGGGTGTCCATGTTACCTCAGAGGGTTCCATAAACCCTGATTGGCAAGCACAAGTTATCAGTCCCTCCTAGGTACATGGATCCCTCCAGAATACTGTTAGCTAATCTAGCCAAACCTTGAATGATATGCTAGGAGCTTATTCTAAAACCTAGAAAGACATGCAGGGAGATTTGTCGGCATCCAGAGAAATTAACTGGATAAATTGCTAGAATAGATAGTTTGCAAGGCCAGGTAACACTGTTATCCTCAGGCACCAAAAAATAGATAGTAAGCTCCATGATGCAGGGACTTGTTATTATCATCCAATAGAGGGGTGCCACAGACTTTTCCTACTTCCACAATGTTTATTCTGCAGGGGCCTCCTAGCTCCCAACCAGCCACACATTCCGATTTACATTCCCCTGGCAATTCCTTTAGCATAGTGAGAATGGTATTTTGGGATGCCCACAAATATCAAATTTTTCACCCAATTTCAACTTCATTTTTTAGAGAGACCTATGTATTTTCCTGATCCCCAATAAAAGATAGCATTTATTGTATAGGAGGTGAGGCCTCCTGGGCAATCCTGTTAGTGAATTTAGACAGCCTACTGCTGTACAGTCTAGATCAGTCTAAAAGCAGAATTTCAGTGAAAATTTGATAGATTAGCTAGTGTACAAGCAACAGATAATCATTTTGGCATATCTTACTTTGTTCAATTGTCTATTTCTAGACCTTGGCCTAAAGATGTTTTATAGAGGTCTCAGAGATGAGATCAAAAATATTTGGGCCCAGGTTGTTCTGCACCCACTAAGTGCACATAGTTTTTTTAATTGGAACACCAATTAATTGCTTTTAGTTGCTTGTAAACTTTCTATTAACAGACTTGCAGCCAGGTTATTCTCTGCTCCTAGCGCTGGATCTTTCCCTATTCTCTTTCATCAGACTTTTAAATTCTGCAGATCTTCAGGTATCTTCTTTTGTTTTGTCTAGTTACTACCTTTGCACTTATTGCCCCTTGTTTTTTTGTTTGTTCCCTAGCTACCCAAGCTGTTTGGTGCCGCTCTGCACATTTTGCAGACTCCATTTTTGTTTTCCTTGTCTTATTACTTTAGTGTAACATTAAAGTCCATCAGTTTTTACATATTTCAGCCTCCTGTCTTTTGTGGCTTTCAATGTTACCTCCGAGGGTTTCATACATCCTGATAGTTACATTGAAATAAATGGTATATCCTATATCATATAAAATGAACGGGAATAATGGATGGGTTACATTGCATTTATGGTAGATAAAAGACACACACTTACATTAATGGCACCTATCAATATTGCAGAGTACTATGACTGATGCTAAAACTCATTTTTTTTTCAGTTTGTGGTTCCTTCGCAGGTCAATTGCAGTCACAACATCCAATCCACAAAAGCAAATAATTGCCAATGGTTTAGAAATAGTTTTTTTTGCATACAAGGAGGACAGTAAGTCTGACTACATCTATATCAGTGCAATGCATATGGAATGATGATCACGTGGCAGCCCAGTAGAGGGCCAGACAACATTGGAAACATGGAAATACCACAAAAACATTTCCATACCACCACCAGACCCCTTCCGGATGCTCAATATACTGATAGCGATTAGGCTGGCATTGGTTATTTGGTTATTTTTCTGATTGCAATATAACACTATATATTAGAATTCTATGTAATTAAAATATCTATACTATATACATTCTCTGTTCTCCTTTTTTTTCTCTTGTGTCCTTCTTGGAAGTGGATTCTACAATATTTTGTCTTCCATAATAGAGAAGATCAAAGTCATAGGGAAATGCGGAAATATTTAATGTTTTTTTTTTTCTTTTTTTAAATAAATATACAAATAGACGCAGACATAGTGGTTGTGAAAAGCACTGAAGAATATTCACATGGAGGACCTTTGAAAATACACATGCAAGAAAAAGAAACATGTAGAGTAACGAGACCCTGGACATGACAGGAGCATAACTGGAAACAAAATGATGTGCTAGCATCAAGTAGATTTACCGTAACAAGAAAGGGGAAAAAAATATTAGTTATCAATTATAGATGAACTGCAATTGAATTACAATTTCTTTGTTCATGTACTGTATTAAAATATTAAATCTCCTTTTGTTGTACCTTGGTAGCTCCTGTATACAGTAATACAGAAAATATGGGTTTACTAATCTGCTGATTTTATATTTAGCTAAACAGGCTTTCAGTTTTAAGTGAAGTCAGCAATCATCCAAAAGTTCACCCAGATGTATAACACAATCCTATCTAAAGGTGCATTCAAAATGCAATACATAACAAGTGGGTGGGAGTCAGGAGTCTACAGAAATGAAACACAATATTTACAACTCTGGGGATACCTTAGTTTCAAAGATGCATACCAGGAACGGTGCCAACGTAACTTCCAGGTTCTTTAAATCCCTGCATCATGCAGGCCAATAGGAAGCAGCAACTGATGATGTAGAAGATTCTTATTGGCCGAGATTTAAACTTCCATCTTGACTTCAATTTTGTTTCCTCGAGAGGGGAGGAACATGTGGCACCTTCCCCAGTAGGTATCTCGGGAACAAGGGGATCAATATGAGCTACATAGAAATGCAGAATGCAATCTCCCTGTAACAGGGACATATCCCTGTTAATTAAATGCTTCTAAATCCAGCAGGGAGCTGGTTAAATGCAACAGGCAATCACCCAACTCTACCTGCCTTATCAGAGCTCTGTCAGAAAAAAGCCTGTTCTGAGACACAGAAAGAGTATTCCTGAGCTCACAATTGGGGCTGACCCAGGAAGGACAGACAAGAGATTCCCTAGTCCACAACTGGACTGACCTGGGAAACAACAGATGTCTTGAGCTGCTTAAGGACTTAAGGCTGACAGCAAGACAAAGGTCAAAAGACATCTATCCCTGGATCCTGATATTACTATAGTACACAAGGGTGCGGACCCAGGAGACCAGAGAAGCCTTCCCCTACAGATACAAGAAACAGATAAGACTTTCTTATGGGACTGTTGTATATCTGTATATACCTATCTAGTAATTAGCTTAGCTAACCACCCAGTTAGAGAGCGCTGGACTACATGTGTAGATATTCTCCAAAGTGGAGAAGGGTTTTCTATTGCTTATTTTGAATGTTTTTGCTGTGTTAAAGGGACAGGCACAATAAAGCCTATTTTTAGTTTCACTTTAAACGGTCTCCATTGCGTACCTCTGCACACATCTCTTACACTCCCCAAGTAAATAAAATAAAAGAGTCCATAAAGTAGCAACTATGCTATGGGGTCCCTGGAGTTCCAGACCCCATGACATAGTTACTACATCATGGGGCACACAAGGGGTTAAACTGCAGGGAAATGTTTTTGGTCCTGGAGATATGTAAATCCATAGTAGATTGTGATTTCCTTTGGGATCTAAGTGAAGAGGAAAGGGGGATGTTGGAGCACTGCAGTAAAGAATACCAGGCTGGCGGCGGCGTGCAACAAAAAAACTTTAATGCGGCATAAAAGCCCTGATTAAAATGACAGAACAAATCTCTGACGCGTTTCGTCTGAGCGACTTTTTCAAAGAGTGCTATACTACAGCCATAGATGTACCTTAAATACCCATATGCTCCCGCGCGCGAGTGTAATTACACGCCCACTGTAATGTGATCTTAACCAATTAGTGACTATGCAAATTTGGAGGGAGCGGCTCACAGGGCCTAATACAGAAGGGTTTAACCCCTCTATTGCCGAATGCAGCAAGTGTTATAATATCTCAATAAATGTCAGGTAAATGGGTATTAGTACCAGGAACCATCTTCTGGCTGTCAAAGCAAACTGGTATATGGAAGACAGTACAATACAAACCAACAGACTTTACAAAAAATAAACAAATATGTGATAAACATAGATTACATAAGTGATACATAGAGTCATTACACCAAACAAACATAAATAACTACCTTATCATATTAAACTAAATAGACCTCTAAACATCTATTTTTAAAAAATTAATTAAATATATTCATATCACCTAGTGCAAATAATTTAAAAAAACATGTAAAAAGCATGTTACAAATCAAATGTCAATTAAAACAGGAGAAGCTTATTTAGGGACATTGAAATAGAATCATATAGCATGATTCTGGCAGCAGATACAGTATAGGTATTACAATTCTAAGGTACCCGTAAGAATAATTTTATATTAAATATAGGGATGATTCTGACCACAATGGTTTAGAATATTATATTATAGAAATATTTTGAGTATTTTAAGTATTGAAAATATTTAATACCATACAGTTTTCCACCTGATAATGCCAAAATATGACCCAAATAATTGCGGCTTTTTTACAAGGATAGTAATAAACAATAAGCAGAATAGACACAGCAGGATAGTAATAAACAATAAACAGAATAGACCCAGCAGGATCAGTGCTTTCATCCAATTAGCAAACATCTAACTAGAGGGTATATGATATACAGTTTACAAAAAATGGGACAGCTCCCAATCCACATTCAGACCTTGTGGATGGAGGCTGTCCATGCAAAAGATCCATGACATTTCTTTCTGATTTAATATTTTAAGTCTATTACCACCTCTTGTCGGGTTGGGAACATGTTCCAAACCCAAAAAGGAAAAGCCTTGTAGGCCCCCATATGGGCAAGAGGAGAAATGTCGAGGGACCGGGTGCAACAAGTCCTTTTTCTTTATTAGCCGTACATGTTCCTGTATTCTGATTTTTAAGGTTCTAACTGTACGGCCAATATATGTCTTGTTGCACCCGCATCTAATCATGTACACAATATGACTACTATTGCAGTTAATAAAACATTGTATTGTTTTTTGAACCTTAGGTTTAAGGCAATCAATAACTTTAGTAGGTCTGGCATATTGGCACATATTACACCGTCCACATTTGAAAAAGCCCTTAGGGATATTCCTGATTTTATTTTGGGA
Organism: Ascaphus truei; assembly: GCA_036426205.1. NCBI lineage: Eukaryota > Metazoa > Chordata > Amphibia > Anura > Ascaphidae > Ascaphus > Ascaphus truei. The sequence continues at coordinate 148,476 of WSYH01000815.1, read as the reverse complement.
TCTAAGAAAATTAGATTTAATAGGGGTATTAAGTAAATTAAATACTTAACGATACGTTAACTTCAGTTAACGTATCGTTAAGTGCTAATAGTGATTTCAATACTCAGTAATGATGCATTACTTGCTGTTTTCAGCCGTAAAGAGATCTTGCATTACTACAATGGGTGTTAGTGCTAATGATATGCAAAAGAGGTGTTCCCTCTAACAATACATATCCTCAGAGCTCCATTACAGTTAACCCAGGGATTTAACATAAGTTTAGTTATGTCATAGCAAAACGTGGTGTTATTTACAAGATCCTGAAATAGGTATTTTACAGGATCTGGATAAGTGTAAGACCACAGTTAGGTATCATTTAACTATCTTAATTGTTATATACGGCGGGGGGGGGGGTGTTCAACCCATCTTTTTATTTAAATGTAATGTATATTAATTTGCAGTTGTTTTTCATTTTGAGCATGCCCATTTATTGAATATTGTGGGCATGTGTCACAGGAGACCAGGGAATTTACACCTTTTTATCCAGCTCATGCATTGAGCAAAACAAAATAATTAAATAAATTGTACATTTATTCACAGGAAAAGGCAAACACACAATGTTACACAAAATACAGGCCAAAAAACACACTTGGGGCTGGGGTACAAAGCTAGACTCTTCTAGGTGCAGGGAATCCTATTAAGGATTTTCCCCTGATAAGTTGCAAAAGCAAGATAGAAAATATTCCAGGCAGCTTTAGCTGAAGCAGCCTTTTTCTTGCTGGAGACTTGAAATTTAGAATCCTAGCATCTGGAGAAAACTTTGAGAATCGTGAGAGAACTTGGAGAACTAAAAATCTGATTTGCATAGAGGTTTATAATACCTCTTGAGTTTCATTCACAAACTACTACCCCCCTATCAGAAGCGTGAGAATATTCTCAGCAAGCAATCCGAGACAAACCGGTAGAAAAAACAAGGTCACCTGGAAATCTGAATGAACCAATGAGCAGGGGCAATTTGGCACCTCTAGCCTTGGTTCCCTCAATGCCACCCACGGTGACAGGCTCCAGACAATCTGGTGAGGGCAAATGGACATGCAAATAGCGTCCATTGATCTCAGTATGTGGATGCTTTGAGTCCTTCCCTCCTGCACAAATGGTTTTTACACATCATAAATCCTTTGGGCTTTCATCCCCCCCCTTATGAGTAGACACAGTGGCACCCAAGTTTGTCTGAAAGTCCCAGCTTATCTCTGTGCACAAGCATATGTTTTAAAATACACAGTTTAATAAAACATACACTTTAAAAATATCCTTAGTCTGTGGGTTATGGGACATAGAATAAGAAACTGCACGTTATTTCTTACTAGCCGTATTCCCCACACTCTATACAATAAACTTAGGACTGGACTTTTAAAAGTTCCCTCACAACCTTGAACGTGATTGGAGTACCCCCAGACCCCTATTCTTGTTCTGGGTGACCTGGGCATTTACTGGGTATCCCCATTAACCTAGGGACCCCTTGACTGTTTCAGGGACACCTCACATCCTTATGCCCCAGTTACCTTTCTGTTTGTTTTTACAACAGTTGGGCCAAAGAGCTGACACTCCTGAACCCCAAAACATGGATCAGAGGTAACCAAATGGGCTTAACCTTTATTAGTGAGCCTGGCTACCTTTTCACCGTCACAGCATGGTTTACTACTTTGACAATCAATAGGGTAGAGGGGGTGGGGGTAGCTTCCTAGGGATGGTGGTTAGGTCTCCATGGTGGGTAGTGGGAGGGGGGTAAACCTTTAATTACCATAGTGGTTAATACCAGCTAAGGTGATTAAAGGGTTACAGGCCAGTAGTCGTTTTTTATTTTATTTTACTGTCGGTGCCGAGGAGGTTGAGGACGGCTTCATCTTGGTAGGGGCAAGTACTACTTTAATTTACTATATGCTGGCTGGGTAATGTTTTATTTTTAATGGATAATAGGGATTTTGACCATTGGAGTTATATTTGCTCCCATTGAGGGCATAGATAACCACACTTGCAATCAATGGGTGTATTGGCTAGTATTGGTGTTTGTATTGTATTTTAATGTTTATTGGGGGTCAGGTGAAGTGTTTGCTTGCCCCAGGGTGGGAAGTTAGGCCTCTCAGGTAGTGGGAGGGGTTACTACACCTGATAGAGATGCGCAGGGATTCTGTCTACTCTCAATGTGCATCTCTTACAGACTGATCCAGCCCTACAGCATTCACAAAGCAGGAGTCCCATTTAGAATCCAGGACGCCCACTGTGTTAATCCTTATCGGCCATTCCCCCTGCCAAGCACTGTGCCACGGACGGTCAACGCTTGGCATGCTGTGCACCAGCACATGCTCTGGGGGCAGCAGCTGATATATACAAGTTGATGTATTGGTATATATGTTTGTATACCTGTAATATATACTTGTCAATGCTCTGTACATACTATAATATCTATTAAGAATTCTTGTTTGCTTATGAAAAGATATAATAAATTAATTAATTATTTACACTGCAAATATTCAGATTCTACTCATGAACATGCAATTAAGTGAGTTCACCAAAGCTTGTATAAAGTGGTACTCATCTCTTCAAATGGGGTGGTCTGATGTTATAAAACTTTAATAACGCTGGGGAATGACAGAGGCTCAGGAAGGAAGATGATGAAAACAGGGTTTAATCATAGCAGAGACAAGCAATCCAATGTTATTGGCAGGCAGCAGTATAATTATATAGGTGCAAGTGCAAGATCCAGAGCAATCTGAGGTCAAACACAGGTAATCAAAATGGCAGGCAAGGTACTTGAGGGGTTAAACAAGGCAAAGTCCAGAACAGATCTGAGGTCATACACAATATATTGTAGCAAATATACTTACTAAGCAGAAGACAAGTACAAGACAGTGGGCAAAAAAGGAACTGAGTTGCAATGCCAGGAGCTGAGGCATTTCCTGGATTTTAAATAGGGCTTACCAGTAAGTGGGAGAGTCCTGCAATGCAATGCCTCCAAAAATTGTAGTCTTAAACCTGGTGGACACTACTAGTAGTACATTCATGAGGACAGCTGGGTCTATGGTCAGCGCTTATCCGCTGACGCTTGTCAGTGAGCCCCTGCAGCCGCAATGAGAGCGGCTTTTGCAGGGGCTTGCGCACGCTTCCGCAGGCGTGCGGAAGTGTAGCTGACAATTTTTTTTAGTTTAAGCGCTCACGGGAGCGCATGGCCGGTCACGTGAGTGGTTCGCCCAATGAGGGCGAACTAGCTCCGTGACATCACTGGCCCGCCCCCCGAGACGCCCCCTGACGGCGCGCGAACTAAGGCCAGGGAAAGCACCCGCTTTCCCTCAACCTCCGCACGCCTCCGCACAGCTGAAGTCTCGCTGGACTCAGCCTAAGTTCTTGCCTGGCGCTAATGAACTGGTCTGATAAAACTAGGAGTTTTGTAAAATGTAAAACCAATTTTAGGCTAATACATGCAATCAAATCAACTGTTTGGAAATATCTTAAATTCGTTATTCTCCCTGTACACAGCCTAATCACAAAAACACACACTGCACTTAAAAAAAACATTACTCTAGAGTTTACTGACCTCCCTGTTTCTCCACAATCTTGCATTCACGTAAAGTAGATAGTTTGTATGCATTACCAAATTAATGAAAAAGTATCAACATGGTTGATCTCTCTGACTCTGCTAACTTTTTGCTGAAATTAGCTGCAAATTGCCTGGACTTCATTAGTTTAGTTAAGGTGAAAAATGCGCCCTACTAGCTATGCATATTAATAGTGGATGCTCGTCACTAAGTATCAAGCCAGAGGAAGTACTGCATTATACCTACTGTATCACCAGCATTAGAGGAAGTAAAGGCAACTTTCTAGACAATAATTACCTTATTGATTTTTAACCATATAGATTTTTCCAATCTTTAATGCATAACATTAAATAGAAGCCTAATTCTGTATCTCTATAACCCTTACATGAACTTAGCGTGTGACATCAAAAGTACCCAAGTGCAAAACTAGAGCAAAGATAATGTATAAAAATAATTGTATTTATATATCGCTCAACACGTGTTGGTCAATTGCTATGTATTTTTAATTTTGTGTTCCATTTTTAATTTATTCTGTATCTCTTTTGTATTTTGTTCCACCATACTAGATCTCTCACTCCATCATATATGTATGAAAAATTGTGTAGATTTAAATTGAGCAAGATATTATCATACTGTATCTATAATGTATACAATAGTGCAGTCCATTCATTCTTAATTTAGTATTAAAGTTTTTCGCATAAATACCATGTATTAGGACAAAGCTATGCATACCATTTGTGTCATATTAGATTTTTGCCAAAATATATATTCTTTCAACTTGGATGTCTCACAATTATTTGCATGTGTGACACACAAATTGCACAAGCAATAGGAAGTCTAGCAATGTTTTTTTGGAAGTTTAGAGAATACAGCAAACTAGAACTCCTGATCAACCAAATAGGTAAAAGTGTACATTTGCTACTGATGTGAGAAACGCTGCTGTGAAAGACGTTGCCCATCAGATGCCCCTGTAGCGAGAGAAGAGCAGATCATCGGTAACATTGATGCGTTCACGGGGACACTTAGACCAGTGCCGGTGATGGTGAGATTGCAGATACCCTGCATTCCTCGAACAGAACGTGTTCATTATACATACAATTTTATTACTGACATAGTGAGTGCACACTTTGATGTTACTCAATTTAAACATATAACGTTTTATATTTGGTACTCTGCACTATTGTGTCTTTTCTTCTATACTGAGATTGAATAGATATCGGCAGGGGAGAGGATTTGTATCTCAAGGAAGAGTGAACCTGGCCAAGAATGCTGCAATTGATTTTGCCTGAATTTTAACATAAAATTCGAGTGTGCTTCCATATGTATTCCCACAATATAATCCTGTGATAACAATATTGCACCATTATGTATTCTTTATCTCTTTCTGGTCCCACATCCTGCACTCCCCTAATTTCTGAAGATCTCTCCATTTGGAAGAACTTGCGAATGGTTCTGAAAAGGGTTAAAGAGCTCCATTTTGTTATTTTGGTTTCCCTACACTTTTATCACTTTTATTAATTCACCCTATATTTCATGGGTCTAATGTTAGTCACATTTTTGAGTATCATTTCCTGTATTGATTAAGATATTAATATTCATTACTATCACTGATTCTATTTTTTTCAAAGCCAGGAGTGCCCTTCACTTGTTTTCTTTTTATATTTTCTTTGTAGCCGTTATGTTGGTATCTTTCTTTAAGGAATATTGCTTGCTTTTTCAAATGACAAATGTCAGTGCAATTTCTCTTAAGACTTAAATGCTGGCTATAAGGGATATTTTCAATCCATTTTTTCTCATGGTTACTTAATGGATCCAAATATGAATTAACAGTAGTTTCTTTCGTGAGAGGGAGGCTTCTCATGTTGGAAGTGACGGGGTATCTCCTCCACAGCTCAAAATGTGGAGGAGATACATCAATGACATTTTAGTCATCTGGGATGGAGAAGAATACTCTTTTTTGCAATTTGTGTCTACACTTAATGATAATAGCTTTACCTTGAGATTTAACAGTGAAAATAATGCTACTAATGTTCACTTTCTGGATTTGAAGATCTATATTGAGGATAATTACCTTGGCACAAAAACTCACTTTAAAGAAACCAATATTAATTCATATGTCTATCCATTAAGTAACTGTGAGAGAAAATGGATTGAAAATATCAATTATTGCCAATTTCTAAGGCTTAAGAGAAATTGCACTGACATTTGTCAGTTTGAAAAGCTAGCAATATTCCTTAAATAAAGATTCCAACATAAGGGCTACAAGGAAAGCCTTATTGACACATCCTATACTAAAGCAGTAATAAAAAGAGAGATTCCTAATGCAATATCACTGTAGATCTAACAAAATGGGTAAATCAAGGCTTATTCAATGGACAAATGTAAAAAATAGTAAACTATATTCCCATTCCCTTGAACTGTATCATTGCCACGTATTAAGATAACAAATGATGAAAAAAAAAAACTATTTGAATTCACCTTTGTAATTACGCAATAGAACTGGGCTCACAAATCATTCAAGAAAGCTCTCCATAAACATTGGAAAGTTTTACGCTTAGATCTCATCGGCTGAAAAGCTTTATCAATTGTTTTACCACATTCGCTGAGTATGATACAATGTGAATGTGGAATACAGCACATCAGCAAATCTAAGCATCATTTCAAATGAGCATTATCGAACATTTGAGAAGTACTATATGAAAAATATTACTAAGCTTATTGAGAAGAATAAAACTCTGACTCATTTCCTCAGCACTTTCAAAATGTACATCTATCAGGTTCATCCTCACATGCCTGATCTGCAGTTCCCCTACAGCTCCACATGGAATGCTGAAGCTCATGCCTGACTGGAATCCTCCTCTGCTGTTTCCTCTTGGTTCTATTTAGTATCCTCTATGTACCTGTCTTCTGCCTGATTCTCTGTCTGTATAGTCTCCTGTTTCTGACTAGTCTTTGCCTTTGTTTTGTTTGCCACAGTCTTTCTTGCACTGAGTCCTGTGCAGAGCCCAAGATACCCATTTCTGATTCTATGTGTGATGGGCACAGGGAACATACAGAAGTTTTGAGCAATAAGTGTGAGCACGGTACTGCTGATGCTTTAGCACTTACCAAGTTAAACAGAAAGGAGAAGAAGAAGAAAGGAAGATCTCAGTTTACCATGCAGAAAGAGTTAAAGATGACCCAACACCATCAGGAAAGCATGCATTTAAATGTTTGTGAATATTAGAGCTTTTTGTGTTTTGTTTATGCCTGCGGGAAAAACTGAATAGGATACACATTTTTGTATAATTGCTAACAGTGTATGCAGGGCGCCACAAAATTACAGTTCGGGAAAAATAAAGAACAGACAGTGTGGATAAGTAAAAGTCAACATAAGACAAAGAGCCCTGTGATGGTGGGGAGTAGCCAGGCTATCAAACAAAGGCTTAAGCCCATTTGGTTACCCCTGATCCGTGTGTTGGGTTTATAGAGTGCAAGCTCTTGGACCCAGTGTTGTATATGCATAACCTGTAATTGTGCGTTAATAAATAATTTTATGTGATTTTACCTTTCCAGGAGTGCCAGCAAGCAGAGGTGGCTGTGGTATGAGTTTCAAGGGGGTTTTGCGGGGAAAGTGTTGGCAGATTGTGTCTATCTAGACAGGGCCCAGAGTGGCTGGTTCTCCTAAAAATGTACCCAGGAATCAGGTCAGATGCCTGGATGCATGTAGACCAGGGCTGCACAACATACGGCCTGCGGGCCGCATGCGGCCCGCCGGGGCACCCCGTGTGGCCCGCGACAGCCCCCCATCAACCCCCCCTTCCCTGGTAAGCGCTCGCGGCCGCATGCTGTGTCTGTGCCCTCTAGTAGGAGCGCAGACCAGCAAACCAGCAAACGCGCGCTTCCCCTAATCCCCCTAACCCTCCTTCCCGGCTCTAGCAGGGGGACGCGCTCCAGCAGTAGTGCGACCTGGAACTTCCGGGTCTGTTACTAGAGCGCGCTGCCCCCTGCTTCACCTTGCCACCAATTTAAATTAGTTTTAGTTGCCGCCACCGCCGCCATCCACCATCACCTCCTCCTCCTCTTCTTCTGTTGCCGCCGACGCCACCTCTGCTACCGCCCCCAACATCATCAGGTAGGCATGGGGTGGGGGTCATTCATTCATGCGGGGGGCTGCTGAAATGACTTGGAGGGGATGCTGACTTGGGGGGGGGGGGGCGGGGGGCTGCTTTGGGGGGGGGGGATGCTACTTGGGGGGGGTGCTGAATTGGGGGGTGGGGGTGCTGGACTGGTGGATGCTGACTGGGGGGGGGGATGCTGGATTGCTGACTTGGGGTGTGAGGATGCTGACTTGGGGGGATGCTGTGGGGGGGATGGGACTGGGGGATGCGGATGCTGACGTGGGGGTGTGGGGATGCTGACTGGGGGGGGTTGCTGACTTAGGGGGGGGAAAATGCTGACTGGGGGGATGCTGGATGCTGACTTGGGGGGGGATACTGTTGCTGACTTGGGGGTGGGGATGCTGACTGGGGGGATGCTGACTTGGGGGGGGAATGCTGACTTGGGGGGATGCTGACTGGGAGGGATGCTGATGCTGACTTGGGGGGTGGGATGTGACTTGGGGAGGGGATTCTGTGGGGGGGTGCTGACTTGGGGGGGTGCTGACTTGGGGGGGGGGGTGCTGGATTGGGAAGGGGATGCTGATGCTGATGGGGGGGGTTGGTTGACTGGGGGGGATCGTTGATTGGGGGGTGGGATGCTGACTGGGGGGATGCTGACTTGGTGGGGAATGCTGAGTGGGGTGGATTGGGTGCTAGATGATTACTTGGGGGGGGGATGTGGACTTGGGGGGTGCTTATGGGTGCTGACTCAGGGGGGATGCTGAGCTGGACTTGGGGGGGGGAAGCTGACTTGGGGGGATGCTGGATGCTGACTTGGGGGGGATGCTGACATGGGGGGGCTGCTGCTGATATGGCGGGTGACCTGACTGCTGACATGAGGGGGGCTGCTGACATGTACGGGGGCTGCTGACCATAGGGGGGATGCTGACATGAAGGGCTGGGGGACTGCTGATATGGTTGGTGGGGGCTGCCGATGTATTGTGGGGCTGCCGATATGGATTGTGGGGTCTGCCGTATGGATTGGGGGTGCCGATATGGATTGTGGGGGCTGCCGATATGGATTGTGGGGGCTGCGATGGGGTGTGGGGCTGCTGAAGGTTTGGGGGGCTGCTATATGGGTGTGTGGGGGGGGCTGCGGGGGGGAGAGTGATGGGAGTGAGGGGGGGATAGTGATGGGAGGTGCAGGGGGGGAGTGATGGAAGTGCAGGAGGAGGGAGGTTGAGGGGGAGGTGATGGAGGTGCAGGATGATGATGAGAGGTGCTGGAGGAGAGATGACGATGATGACGATGACGATGACTTTACCCGTGCGGCCCAATTTTTTTTTCTTTGGAGCAGTTCAGCCCTTCGCACTTTACGAGTTGTGCAGGCCTGATGTAGACACATGGTCCCTGTAATATCTCCCCTTGAAAATGCTTGTGCGACTCACCACACGGTTTCCCTGCTTCAGCACAGACCAGATAGGTAAAACGGGGCATGGGAATGTGAGGTGTCCCTGAAACAGTCAAGGGATCCTTAGCTAACATAGGGGTTCAGGGGATACTCCAGCTAAGTTACAATGCTGAGAGGTTTTGGCAAAATAACAGGTCAGTTTTTACAGAGTGTTAGGAATAAGACTAATGCGTTTAAAGTAAAAGTTCTCATTCAATCCCTCGCACCAGAAAATACCTTGTTATTTTAACCAAGTAAAGTGTAAAAGCATATTTTATTAAAGTGTACATTTAATAAAGGTATATATGTTTGATGCACTGTATATGAGCTGAGGGGTTTCCAAGTCACTGACCCCAGAGACCAGATGGCTACCAGGTTGGTGCCACTCTGTCTGCTCAGAGGTCGGGGCTTGAAAGGCCCAGCCAGGCCAGAAGTGTGAGGAGCATTTGGGGGGAGTTCTAAGTGAAGCACCCACATCCTCAGATCAAAGGGTCCATGTGGCCTACCCCAGACAGGCAGGAGTCAATCATCGTGGGGGTGCATAGGGGGGAGCAGAGACAGAGAGGAATATTTCATCTGCCCCTAGGAACACTCAGGTGTTTAAGAAACCCTGTTTAGTTGTCTCAGATTGGTCGCTAGGGAAATTTCTCAGGCTTCTTGTTAGGGCAATAGTAATTTGGGAATAAAAGTGAGAGATATTATAACCCCTTGCGCGCCTCAGATTTGGCAGTTGTCTAAGCTTCGCCAACATTCACTCAAGTTTTTAGACTCTCAGGATTCCAAGGGTTTTCAGTCTGCAGCCAGGAAGAAAAGGGGCTTCAGCAGAAAGCTGCCTGGATATTTTCTGTCCTGTTTTTGCAACAGTTTCTCAGGAGAAAATCCTTAAGTAAGGATTCCCTGCACCTAGGAAAATTAGGTGGTTATACCAGTCCCAAATAAGTGTGCTTTCCCTGTATTTTGTGTCTCATTGTGAATAAATTACAATTTATTTCATTACACGTTTTGCTCAGTAAAATGTTCCTGGTAAAAAAGGTGTACTACAATGCGAACACTTTTTGCAGGTGTGGCCAGTACCGCAGCCGGGAGATTTCGGTGGCAAGTGGCAGCCCTCGGCGTGCGCGCGTTCCGAGCGCCGGTCACGCGTCATCGGGTGCCTGCGCCCCTGCACGCACGTCCAGGGTCCCCGAGGGCAGCCCTGGTGTCCCGCGATGGGGGGGACGGCGGAGGGGTTCCGGGGGACCCGGCGGACCCGGAGAGGAGAGGGGGAAGCCGCGATCGGCGGGCCTCTCCTCCTCTGCTTCGGCGCGCGCCCGGCACCCTCCGGCGCGCGCCAGGTAACTGCTGCGGCCGAGAACGGGCAAATGCTCGCAGCAGTAAGTACCTGGTCTCCCATGACAAGTCCCTGCCCCAAAGTGCTTACAAACTGTTGTACTTTGGGAGACTTACAGACACAGTAGGAGTATTAGTACAAGTCATTGAGGTTAAGTTCATCTGGAGTCAATTGTATAGAAGTAGATCATTTAATAAAATACTTTTAAAAATAGAAAGAGACGGTACTTTACACATCTTCAAGAGAGTTTCATAGGTACTGTACAGCTGCGGCCGCCTTTATCCTAATGCGGCTGGATCCGTTGCGCTCTGCTAACCGAGGCCAGATGCAGTATATTTTCTGTTTTTCCGTAGCGCTTTCCGGTATGTTAGCGCTCTGATTTTTAGCGCTGTCCGCTATACTGCAATACCGTCTAAAAACACAGGTGGGCGTTCGCGAGCTGTTGTCTTAAAAGTCTAATGCATGTCTAATGCATTATGTCTGTGTATGCGCGTGCAGTATTTATAAAATGGAGAATTTACAGTATACAGTATTACAAAAATATAGCGTCGCGTCTTCTTCAAATATAAAATTATCACATTTCTAAACAGTACTGTATGTACTGTATTACTGTATGTACTGTATTACAGTGTTTTGTAATCAGTACTTTTACTTGTTTTCATACTCTTTTTATATTTTGCGTGTACCGTACAGTACTGTACAGTACTGAATGTCTCATTTGAACATTGTTGAAACGCAGAGGCGTGTTACAGTATCACATTTCGGCGCATACAGCGCTCTCCCTCTCGCCCCCACACACACGGCTAAAGTACTATTTCAACTTCTTATCTACAGTTCAGTACACCTCTCCCAGCCAGATGGCTTTCTGGCTTCAATCATCCCGAACCTGTCATCACATTCCTGCGTGTATAACGTACAGAGCCTGGTGTCACATTTCAGCGCCTGCATGTAATCCTCTTTGGGAAGGGACCAAGTTGATGATTAATGCGCATGCGTGTATAACTTCCCAATCATGTGGAAGTTCGTCTGGATAAAAATATATATATATATTTTTTTTATGTTTTGTTTCCAGACGTGTGCCTGCATAAAAAATTATTGTTATTCTGATATTCTATCGGTACTGTAGCTTTTTAATGTGACACTGGTCATTCACATGCTTTATGTAATTTTTATTGATTTGAGGGTCTGGGGATCAAAACATTTTGATGACCTGTTGAAAATATGTCTTTGAACTACAGTACAGTACTGCTAATCCTTCATGCAGCTTTACCCCCTCCCCCGCAGACACACACAAGGCTCAAGGATTTCAACTTCTTATCGACACCTCTCGAAAACCATTACTTTTCAAAAACTTGGCTTTGTGCTTTTAATCGTCCCGAGCCAAGCGTCACATCTCTGCGCCTGTGTGTAATCCTCTTTGGGAAGGGACCTAGTTGATGATTAATGCGCATGCGTGTATAACTTCACAATCATTTTCAAATGCTTGGCTAATCCCTTATGCTAATCCATTATGATAACCCCCCCCCCCAACCCTTTGAGGCTTTGTTTACGATAACAGATGTGCACTTGTGATAAACCCTTCTCGAATTTAATATGTTAATCTGATTTTGTAACTAATGAATACAAATGTAACTAATGAATACAAATGTAAGCCTTCTTGAAGAACCCCCCCCCCACCCACACACACACACACACACACACACACATTCACAGTGAATTTAAAGTTCAAAGAAAAACAATGTGAATGTTATGAAATATTTATTTTATCAGGAATAAAAAAATACAATTAATCATTTTCAGTGTTTATCTTCTTTGTACACGTACAGTAGTGTACAGTAGTGTACTGTAGTTCTTCTGTCAGTTGAAATTTGAGGGCCGGTGCATAATCATGGAAGAATGAAAAATACAAATAATCATGAATAATGCTCATTTATAATAATAAAAACAGTAATACAAATTTTTAGTCTTTATCTTGTAGTGCAGCCAGATGTCTCTGAAAAGGAAAGAAAAAATTAGTGCAGTTAAGTGCATATAATTGCATTGTGTACAATAAAAATAATCCATATTGGACTACTGTATGCAGTTACTACTGTCAAACTACTGTATACTGGAACTACTGTATTGTAAAATACTTTGTAATAAGATTGGTAGTGCAGCTCTCTCTAAAAATTTAAAATTAGTGCAGTAAAATGCATGCGGTATACTGTAAAACAATCTGTGCCATACTTACCTGTATCATGCTGTACTTGGTGTGACTGTACTTACCATACTACAGTACAGTACTATTCTACCTTCCTGATGCTAGCCCATTACGCTCTATCACAATGGGCAACACAGTCGCAATATGGTCGATATATTTATTACAGCGTTCCACGATGAGCACATCGTTCCAAAAACTCATTATGCCATTCGCCAACTCATCCTTTTTTGAGGGTTTCACCACTTTTCTGATATGGTCCTTCAGCTGATGCCAGACCATTTCGATAGGATTGAAGTTTGGCGATCTGTCATTGGAGGGGAAAAAAAGGAGAATTAGTTAGAGAGATACACAGTAAACAGTGTGAAAAAATCGAGACACGGTTACCGCACTTACTCCGCTGGCGTCTTCACCCAGTTGATACCGCAGGCAAGAATATGAGCAGTTGACGCGGTGTGCTTTGGATCGTTGTCCTGGTAGAAACGGTGACCATCTGGGAATTCACGTGTGATGTATTCCACAATCTCAGGCACTATTTGCTCTTAGAAAAAAACTTTATTCATGATTCCTGTAACAAGACAAGAAAAGTGCTCAAAATAATGCACACTACAGTAGTACAGTACAGTGCTTAAGGCTACAGCATGTGACTTTGTGCATTATTATACTGTACCATCAAAGATGACGATGAATCCTGGTCCACGCCTAGAGATGGCACCCCACACATGCATCTTCACTGGGTGTTTTGGACGCGGCTTCATAGATATGCGTCCTTTTTTGTGGAATGCAAAGGTGGCAAATCTCACCAGAGATACAGTAGACTTGTCAGTAAAGATGCAATCCTGAAAAGTTTCACCACTGTCGATCCATGCCTGTGCCTGGACCACTCTCTTTATCTTGTTGATGTCCCTTATCTTACGCTCTGTAATGACAAGGAATAATTTTATAGGTACAGTACAGTTTATTAAACCACACTTTTCATCTCCTGTACTGTCCAGTACTAACCTCACATGTCCATATTTCCATCCAATTCTGCGTCTCATCTTCTTAATGCTGGTCTCTGATACGGTTAGATTGTGATTTTTCTGCAGAGTGTTTTTGACCCTTAAGGCACTCTTCTCATCATTCTCTTCACTTATTATGTCAACCAGAACAGTTGTCTCCCTACAGTTTAAAGGAAAAACAACAATATGTTACAGTAGGCCACAAGTACAGGAACATTTATGCTCAGGCCTACAGTATAGCAAATATAGATATTACTTTAATAGAATAGTTATACTGTATAAATATATAGCGATAACAATAAAAATAGATAGATATTGTATAGAATAGAATTATATAAATATACAGCGATAACAATAAAAATAGATAGGTACTGTATAGAATAGAGTTATATAAATATATATAGCGATAACAATAAAAATAGATAGATACTGTATAGAATAGAGTTCTATAAATATACAGCGATAACAATAATAATAGATAGATACTGTATAGAATAGAGTTCTATAAATATACAGCGATAACAATAAAAATAGATAGATACTGTATAGAATAGAGTTATATAAATATAGGGCGATAACAATAATAATAGATAGTTACAGTACAGTACAGTACAGTACTTACGCGGTAGTTACCGTTGGTGTCCTCTTTACTTTTTTGGTCTTACTGTGGGCATGATAGCTCAAGGTTGCTGCTGGCACAACGAGGCCAGAAGTACTTAGCCAGCGTTGAATATCTGCAATTCGTTGTCCTCTCGTGTACATCTCCTTAATTCTCATGCTGAGATCCTTAGAAATCTTTTTAACAGGCATCGCTGCGTGTCGAAAGAAATACAAGCACAAGAATGTATATCTCGGAAACCCAGAGGACACCTTCTCCATCACTCCTCGACGACTGTCGCTTCTCTCCTGGAAATCCACAGGACACCTCCTCCATCACTCCTCGATGACGCTGCCGCTTATCTCCAGGGAACCCCCATCTCATCCTCCTATGCAACCATCCACCCAGATGTCCACAGCACCCCATGCACAAGAACCAGCTCGTTAGACCGCATGCTGAATGGGTTAAGTGTCGATATCCCTGGGAACTCTATGCTGGTAAAGATAGATCTTCTTTTAAAGACCATACTAAATATGGATCAACGGATGGAGAAGATGGACCAAAGGATGGAGAAGATGGATCAACGGATCAACGGATGGAGAAGATAGAGACTGACATAGAGGGGATACATAATTTTCATGACCCTGTATCTCGGACGCCGGAGCAGGAGGGTGGCATGGATGGGATGAATGGGACCTTCAACCTTCCATCACCAAGCGCACCCCCTACATCAGAAGAATATGTGTTCATGTATGCCGTTGACGAGGATGTCATGACAACCCCGTCAAGACCACGCCAGGAGGCAACACTGACAAGGAGACCAAGACAGGAGGAAAGCATCCTCCCAGACAACCTATCCTCGCCCACCGCCACAACCGCTCCCAGAAGAACACCCGCTCCCAGAATTCAACCCACATACGCTTGCATTTAGACGGTGCCCGACATCATCCTGCGCGAGCTGCCCCAGCCACTCAGGGAGAAGTATAGGTTTGCAAGTGCTCATATACCCCAGAGGCATGCATTGTTAATTATCCAGCACCACGTGCCATACTCGTTGTACTTAGGGTGGGCCTACAATGTGAACTACGAAGGGAATCGCGAGAAAAAGTCTCTTCCTGAAAATTTAAGAAAGACTATTGTGGAGGAATTGCGGCGCTATTTTTCAATTACCGATCCTTTAATGAAAATCGTGCGAGACTCCATTAATGGCATTTTGTGGCATACAAGGCATCGTCCCTGGAAGGACAATCTGCTGGGGATCGAATTCGCTTCATGATTGGTCGTCTGTTAAAATGTTGATTAATTTCTGACTTGCTCATTGTTCCAATGCGCATGCGCCTAACTGGAGAAGCTGCGCAGCCAATGATATTGCTGGACTACATTTTGGCAAATTGTGACTACAAGAACTAAATAACCATAAGCAAAGCGATTGATTACAGGAGAATCGCTTTACTGTGCATTGATATTGATATGGTAAAAAAATAATTACATACGGCAGCTGTACCCACCATAGACTTTGCCATTCGGTTGCGCCGAGCCACTGTCAGTCCCGTAGTCTTGATTATTCACGTAGTTGACAGGTGACAGTGGGCCTGCTACACCTGTAGTTGACAGCTGATGAAGCTGGAAATCGCTTTGGTACATGCAAGCTTGCTGGTATTTGTACGTGAAATCCTGCTCAGGCTGCAGGTATCCAGGTGGGGGCTGATAGCAAGGGTTGCCGGTCAGCAGGTTTTCACAGACGGTCAGACCATTATTGGAAGCCGGTGCTGGCGCTGGCGCATTGCTTGCCTGGGACTGACGTTTCTTATTTGGTTTTACCACGATCTTTCGCTTTTTGAACTCTCCATGATCAAAGATACTGGAAAATTCAGGGGCAACACACCAATACCCTCCACTTGTAACTCCGGGTGCAGGAGCAATACGAAAAAAACGTGGATCGATACATAACTTTTTCCTTATCGCACGCTTCCACCCCAGAGCATCTGGTGAAAATTTGTAAAAGACATAATTTTCGATAAAATATTGATAAATTTGACCAACTGGGGCCATCTTATCATCTGCTGAACTAATTGTTGACCATATTAAATAAGTGTACGTTATATTGGGCTTCTGGAACACGGACTGCATTGTGCTCATCTCTGGACCTCTCTGGACAATGGAATAGAACACCAGACACTTTGCATTTAGTTTTTAATATGAAATGCCTAAAAAGATACAATGTTGTACAACTTCTTCAGTACCAAGGTCAATTCACAAAGGACCACAGTGGTATTTTTTAAACACCTGCAAGTCGACACATTACTGAAGCGCATGCGCATTACAATTCATGAATATCTGCCACCTGGCGGATATGCGAAGAATTGCAACCAATTAAATACGAAACATTCTCATTAACAGATCACGTGTGGGTGATGCCGGCATGATTGTGACATGAATACGGCACGAATGCCGCATGAACGCGGCGAAGCACGTGGCATTCGGAAAAAGTCACTGGAAAATATCGGTGAAGTGTTAGAATAAAAGGGGCAGCGGCTGTAGGTGGAGCTGAGAGAAAAAGGTTAAATATCTGAGAGGACTGTTGAGGCAAAAAGGGCAAAGATGAGACATCCTTGGTTCTAGTGTAAGAGGGGCATAGGGGTGGAAATTGAGACCAAAGTTTAAATACATGGAGGTTAAGATTACAGAGCTTTAAAGGAAAGATGATAATTAGTTGTATATTAGTTGATGATAATTAGTAAGTGATAAAAATATTATATACAATGATTAATAGGTAGCCAGCAGGGAGATTAAAGGAATTTAAAAGCAGATGTGTGTCTAGAAGTGCAAGAGATGATATTTTGATTATATTTGAAAAGATTGTAAGGGAGAGAAGTGTGAGGTAGAAAGGTCAGAAAAAAAATGTTTCAGACATCTATTTTTTAAGAAATGAGGAACAGAGGAAGGGGCATATCTTTGCAATGTTGCTACGGAAAAACGGCAAGATTTAGTAACAGCATTTACAGTGGTATGAAAAAGAAAGTACACCCTCTTTGAATTCTATGGTTTTACATATCAGGACATAATAACAATCATTTGTTCCTTAGCAGGTCTTAAAATTAGGTAAATACAACCTCAGATGTACAACACATGACATATTACACCGTGTCATGATTTATTTAACAAAAATAAAGTAAAAATGGAGAAGCCATGTGTGAAAAACTAAGTATACCTTATGATTCAATAGCTTGTAGAACCACCTTTAGCAGCAATAACTTGAAGTAATCGTTTTCTGTATGACTTTATCAGTCTCTCACATCGTTATGGAGGAATTTTGGCCCACTCTTCTTTACAACGTTGCTTCAGTTTATTGAGGTTTGTGGGCATTTGTTTATGCACAGATCTCTTTTTTTTTTTTTAACTTTGTCTTTATTAGTTTTATTGTGCATACATACAGGTGATAAAATAATGTCGATAACTTTTCCAAGTATACACCAAACTGACTGGGACGTACCACATATAACAGACACTTGATGGGGAGACGACAGGACAAGACAACCACATAACCGAGACAACACCGGGGAGTGGGGAAGGGGAAAAAGAAAGGGGGGGGGGGGAAGGTCAGGCGATGAGTTTCCATCGTTGTACTCTTGAACTTTGTCTATCGAACGCAAGGCACTTCTTCAATACTGTTCACCGGTATCTGCACGAGCGACACTGCACCCACTCTCTTAACTGTACCTATGGAGTTCCTCCCTAACGTCAACCTGTCCCGTCTGGCTCCCATTCACCCATCAGAGGAGAACTCATTTGCCTCAATCATAGCCATATTGTGGTATCGTTCACCCCTTGAATATCGGTCTGGGCCAACGAAAGCAACCAGACCTTTTGGAATTTATCGCTCGAATCGTTAACTAAGCTTGTTAACTTTTCCATTCGGCATATAAACCAGATTCGGTTCCTGATCTTTGCTAATGATGGAATTGCGTTCTGATTCCACAATGCTGTGGTCTCGCACCTCATAGCTGTTGCAAAGTGTGCAATTAATTTGTTCCCAGAGCGCGAAAACTCATTTGTGGGTTTGCCTAACAGGAATAGCCACGGGTCAAGCTGAATTTGGAGGCCCAAAAAGATCCTCTGTAGCCAATCTCGGATCTGGACCCACAAGGGTACTATTTTCGGGCACGACCACAGCATGTGTATCAATTCCCCCCGTTCCCCGCACCGCCTAGGGCAGAGCGGGGAAGAGCCCAGGATAAATTCCGCTAATCTGATTGGGGTGAGATACCATCGTAACATTACCTTATATGAGTTCTCCTTTAATGTCGTACATATGGAGCTGCTGGCTGCGGCCTTAAAAATTGCTGACCAGTCCTCGTCCTCTAGTGTGCTCTGTAAGTCTTCTTCCCACTGAACCATGAATCTGGGTTTGTCAGTCTCGTTTTTATCGGCACTGACCACCTCCTTATATAAAGCAGAAGTCAGTCTCCGCGTGTCTGTACCTCTCACGCAGAGCTTCTCAAAATTTGTTAGTGATGGTCTTACTGGATATGCATTATAAAATGCCCGAACCTGGAGGTACCTAATTAATTCCGTGTTGGGTATGTCCGTTTCTGACTTTAATTTTTCAAATGATTTAATCGTGTTACTACCCTCCAGGTCCTTCAGCCGTCTAATCCCCAATTTGCGCCACAACGGGAAACTCTTGCCTGCTAGGCCCAGAGCAAAATCTGGGTTGCTGTATAAGGGAGCCATCAGTATATGTTTGGAGGTTAGCGAGCGACTACTTTTAGATGCCTCCCAAACCGAGAGCGAGTTGAGCACAGAGGATAGTGGTCTGTGTACATCCTTTACCCGTGTCCTCGGGTACCAGATTAGGTCCCTGAGCGCAAGCTGGGCGCACACCTCCTTCTCCAAAGCCACCCACCGCCTGAGCTCCGGGTCCCCATGCCATTGTGTGATTTGGCACAATTGCACCGCTTTATAATAGGATATAATGTTCGGGACAGCTAGACACCCTGCCTCCTTAGGTTTCTGCATCATTTTGGCTCTAATCCGTGTTTTTCTACCGTTCCAAATAAACTTCGAGATTGATTTTTGAAGCCCTGCAATGTCCGCGCGTACCACGAGTATCGGGAGAGTCTGGAACAGGTATAGAATCCGGGGAAGGATGTTCATCTTGACACTACAAATCCTACCCATCCAAGAGATACCATATGCCGCCCAGTCTTGTAATTCTTTTTTTAGGGTCTTCAATAGACTGGGGTAATTTGCTTGGTATAAGGAGCCTATCTTTTTTGTTATATGCACCCCTAGGTACCTAATGGATGTTGGACGCCACTTAAACTCAAAGTTGAGTTCAATCAGCTTCTCCGTTTCTTGTGGGATGTTAAGGCTTAGTGCCTCTGATTTTGTCTGGTTTATTTTAAACCCAGAGATCCGGGCAAACCGCTCTAGAAGCTCGAACAGGTTGGGTAGCGAGATGAGCGGCTTAGTAAGGGTCAGAATAATGTCATCTGCGTACAGAGCCACTTTGTGTTCTTGTGTGTGGATCTGTACTCCAGAGACATCAGCGTTGCATCAGATTTGTGCTGCCAGTGGTTCGATGCATAAGGCGAACAGCAAGGGCGATAGTGGGCATCCCTGCCTCGTACCACTTTTAATTTGAAACAGCTCTGAGGGGAACCCCTGGTGAACTACCCTCACTGTCGGCGCATTGTATAACGCCTTTGTTGCCCTTAGAAATTTGCTTCCAAACCCAAATGCCCCAAGCGTGGACTCCAAGTATGGCCAGTCAATTCTGTCAAAGGCTTTTTCAGCATCTAAGCTTAAAACTATGCTCGGGACCCCGTTGGCTTCTACAAAATCTATTATATCTACAATCCGTCTGGTATTGTCGGCCGCTTATCTATTTCTAATAAAGCCAACTTGATCCGGATGAATTAGCCTCGGCAGAATGACACTTAAACGATTAGCCAGCAATTTAGAATAGATTTTAACATCTGTGTTAATCAATGAGATCGGCCTATAACTTTGGCAATTCATGGGATCTTTGTCCCCTTTATGAATCACGAATATCGATGCCTGGAGCATCTGCTCAGCGAATGGTTCTCCTGCGAGTACTCTATTGAACATCCGGAGCATATGTGGTGCTAACACCCCTATGAATTTTTTATAGTATAAATTAGAGAACCCATCCGGGCCTGGGGCCTTAGATGGCTTTAAATTCTTGACCACTGCTGCCAGTTCTTCCCCCGAGAAGTCGCATTGAATTGCCTCTCGCTCCAAGCTGTTCAGTTGTGGCAAACCCGCGTCTGCTAAGAATTTCTGCAGATTACTGCTTGTCTTAGTGTTATGTGTCACATTCTCCCCATTGTATAACTGTGCATAAAACTTCTCAAACTCTCTCACTATAACTTTGGGGTTCGAGGAGACCCGCTCCTCCGCAGTCTTGATAGCATGTATATTAAAGCTTGGCTTCCTATTACGGAGTCTGGTGGCTAGCATAGTGTCCGGTTTGTTAGCTTTCTCAAAGAACTTCCTCTGCGTCCAACTCAGGTCCTTCTCAGCCCTGGAGGTGAGGAGGAGGTTAAGTTCAATCCTAACATCCTTCAACTCTCTTAATGTGTCCTCTCCACCTGATCGGCTATGTAGTGTAGAGAGCTCGTGCAACCTCTGGTAAAGCTGAGTCAATTTGGCCTCCCTTTGCTTTTTCCTACCGGCTGCAATACCTATCAGCACTCCTCTCATCGTGGCCTTGTGAGCCTCCCACAGCGTAATGTGGGATTCCACACTGCCTAGGTTAGCCTGAAAGTATCTTGAGATTTCCTCTTTAACTTGCTTCCCAATATCTGTTATTTTAATCAGTGATTCATTTAGCTTCCAATTTGCTCCTATCCTAACAGACCCAATTTGAGTGCATCGTAGCTCCACCGATGCATGATCCGACCATGTAATGTCATGTATGTTGGTGTCGGAAATCTGTGGGACCATTCTGCTAGAGACAAAGATGTGGTCAATCCTACTGTAACTGTCGTGGGGATGAGAATAGAAAGTGTAACCCCGGTCTCCCTGGTGTTGTTCTCTCCATATATCTATGAGACTCATTTGCCTCAGGCCTTTCAGCAAGGGGCCGTTCCCTTCCCTTCTTGGGGTCTGCTGGTGTGTGGAGCGGTCCACCCTAGGGTCCATTACTTTATTAAAGTCCCCAGCTAAGATTACCTGTCCGTCAGCCCAACGCTGGAGCGTCTGAAAAAATGTGTCAAAGAACTGGGGTTCTCCCTCGCTGGGTGCGTATACCGAGGCCAGTGTCATTCTACTTTTCTTGAGGAGGCCTACTAAAATAAGAAATCTCCCCTTTGGATCTCTCTTCACCTTCTCGACTTGAAAGGGGGATTTGTTATGGAAGAATATGGCTACCCCTTTTTTTTTTTTCCCTGCCGAGGATAGGTATATTTGTCTAAAGTGCTTGTCTAGAAATTTTGGGCTGTTACGGGAGCTGAAGTGGGTCTCTTGTAGGAAGACCACGTCTGCCTTCCTGCGTTTAAACTCCGAAAAGGCAACTTTCCTCTTGTTTGGGCTATTGAACCCCTTGACATTCTAGGATAAAAAAGTTACTGCCATTTCTTAGTGTATACTGGGTGTGCGTGTCTATAGTAGAGCTCGTGCTCACCTGCAGGTAGAACAGACCGGGGGTCTCTGAGGCTGTGATGATGGTTCATGACGGTCTTCTCTCTCTCGCCCTGGGTGTCTGGGAACGGGTAAGGGCAGAACATAAGGGAAAAACACATATAAAGAAAACATACATGAACAATTAGAACCATGGTGGTCCCTCCGGATCTCGGGTTCAACGCCCGGGCGTAACTCTCCCTAGCTGGACCCCCCTCCCTCCCTGTCCACATTTCCGGTCATGGGTACCCGGGGCTTTGGCGGGACTGTGGGCTAAGCCCCCCTCCCCGCCTCTGAAGCGCATGCCTACGGGTCGAGTGGTGACACTCCCCCCCCCGCCGGCATCTACATATCCTGTAAACCAAACAACCCGTAACTGTTTAAATATATAAATGTTTATAACTACCCCCTCCCTCCCCTCCCCCCTTTTATAACAACTACTACTGGACTATAGCACTAATCCCCCTAACACTACGAACACCCTTATCACCCTTCTAACAGGCAAATCACCCATCAACATCAAACCAGCTTCTCTTCTGGTCCCATCTCCCTGGACCCCTGTTTGCCCTATGACTACTACTGTTATTATTTAGCCTGGCCCTTTTTCATTGTATCTTGAGCCTCAGCCATCTATTTCTCTCCCTCCCCCGCCTCTATCTGTGGCTTCCCCCAGGGTTCCGGTAAAATTAGTCCCGCAGCGATGGTCCAGCTCTGCTCCGGTTAACGTCCCCCCCCTCCTCCCCCTCCCCGTCCCTATCCTCCTCACGCGTCTCCCCAGCGGCAGAGCTCGCGTACCCCCGCCAGGGAGTACCGCGTCACTTCCGGTGCGCCTCTTCTCGCGCGCCTTCCTCCTGGTTCCCGACGTGCCTCTCGTCCTCGCGAAGCCTGGTCCGGTGACGTCTTCCGGCTGGGCATGGCGGATGCAGTTGAAGGCAGACCCTCAGAAGGAGAGGGTGGGTCCGGAGGTTGTGCTGAGGGCGGACCGAGGCTTGGGATCATTTCCTCCCGCTGAAAACAAAGCCTCCATGAAGTTCTACGCGCCTTTCCTGGTTCTTCTTCCCGAGGTGAGTCGGTGGTGGCCATTTTAGGGGCCAATGTTAATTGTTAATGGTTAATGGGAAACTGTTCGAGGGGAGCCCATAATTCCAAATTACCTGCAGGTGCCACCATATCACCTGGGTGGCCCTCGCCGGAGGGTATGACTGATGGGTAACAGGGGCCAAGCTGGAAAGAAGCTTTGATAAACATCATTGAAAAACAACTTTGACGGCATCATGCCGTAACTTCAGCATCCTGGAGGCTTAGGGGCTCTTGTCACTCTCCCTCGACTTCTCTCTTCCTTTGTCCTTCGGGGAAGAGGGTCCGGACCCCCTCGGTGGTGTCTCCTGGTTTGTCAGGTGGGCTGCATCCGTGGTCCCCTTTACCCCCAACTTTTTTAGGAAGGCCGCCCCTTCGGAAGGCTGCTTCAGCACGTGTGAGCGACCATTTTTAATTACTACCAGGGCA
The DNA here is from genome assembly GCA_036426205.1 of Ascaphus truei. Lineage (NCBI taxonomy): Eukaryota > Metazoa > Chordata > Amphibia > Anura > Ascaphidae > Ascaphus > Ascaphus truei. Next base: position 125,096 of record WSYH01000815.1, on the reverse strand, counting down.
AATGGGAAGGCCCACCGGTATCGAATTTCCCGGTCCCTCAGTTCTTTAGTAATAGGCAGCACTGCTCTCCTGCGTGCCAAAGTGAGGGGCGAAATGTCCTGGAACACTGTGAGGGTGATCCCCTCAAAGGTGATGTGGGGGGTAGCTCTCGCGATCCTGCTCACCTCCTCTTTAGTTTTAAAGTGATGCAGCCGGAGGATGATGTCTCTGGGGGGGTTCTTAGGCAGGGGCCGCGATCGTAGTGCTCTGTGGCAGCGGTCCATCCGCAATTCCGATTCCGTCTTGCCTGGAAGGATAGATGACATCCAACGACTTAGCAGGGCCTCTGGATCGAGTATCTCCTCAGGGATCCCCCGAACGCGTAAGTTGTTGCGCCGGTCCCTGTTCTCGCAGTCTTCCTGCCGGGACTCCAGTTCAGCAACCCTCGCTTCCAGTGCTCCCATCCGCTGACTTGTCCCTTGGTGGGATTTGGAGCTCTCCTCCATTCACTCCTCCAGCTCGCTTGTACGGGTGCCTACCTGGAGGATATCCCTCCTGAGCCCCTCCACCTCCCCTCTAAAAAAGGCTTTTAAATCCACTAGTAGCCGTGCGATTTCTTGCTTTATTATTCGTGAGTGTCCCACTGTAGCCCCCTCCGGTTCTTGAGCTGAGTCTGAGTCAGAGACCGCCGATAGCTCCGCTGTCCCGGCCTTGTCTGGGCCCGTGAAATATGAGCGCACATCAGATTTGCGCCGGGCCTTCTGCCGCGTTGCTGCCATGACTCCTCCGGTATGATTATGTGTTCCGGTGCTTATCGGGAGCGTCTGGGTAGTATTTTTAAGCTTATTGGTTTGGATTAATATTGATTTATTTGCATTAAACTGCCGACGGTTGGCGGAGCTGTGAGGTTACACTACCATCTCCAACCCGTCGCGCATGTGCATCCTATGCACAGATCTCTTAAGGTCCAGCCACAGCATTTAAATCGGGTTGAGGTCTGAACTTTGACTGGGCCATTGCAACACCTTGATTCTTTTCTTTTTCAGTAATTCTGTTGTAGATTTGCTGGTGTGCTTGTCCTGTTGCATGACCCAATTTCGGACATGTTTTAGCTGTCGGACAGATGGCCACACATTTTACTCTAGAATACTTTGGTATACAGAGGAGTTCATGGTCGAGTCAATGACTGCAAGGTTCCCAGGTCTTGTGGCTGCAAAACAGGTCCAAATCATCACCCCTCCACAACTGTTCTTGACAGTTGGTATGAGGTGTTTGTGCTGATATGCTGTGTTCGGTTTTCGCCAGACGTGGCGCTGTGCATTTTGGCCAAACATCTCCACTTTGGTCTCGTCTGTCCAAAGGACATTTTCCAGAAGTCTTGTGGTTTGTTCAGATGCAACTTTGCAAATCTAAGCCGTGCTGCCATGTTCTTTCTAGAAAGAAGAGGCTTTCTCCTGGCAACCCATCCAAACAAACCATACTTGTTCAGTCTTTTTCTAATTGTACTGTCATAAACTTTAAAATGTAACATGCTAACCGAGGCCTGTATAGTCTGAGATGTAACTCTTGTTTTTTTAGCAATTTCTCTGAGCATTGCACGGTCTGACCTTGTGGTGAATTTGCTGGGACGTCCACTCCTGGGAAGATTGGCAACTGTCTTGAATGTTTTCCACTTTTGAATAATCTTTCTCACTGTAGAATGATGGACTTTAAATTGTTTGGAAATGTCCTTCCCAGATTGATGGGCAGCAGCAATTGCTTCTCTAAGATCATTGCTGATGTCTTTCCTCCTTGGCATTGTGTTAACAAACACCTGAATGCTTCAGACCAACAAACTGCTAAAACTTTGGCTTTTATAGAGGTGGTCACACTTGCTGATGATCAATTAATCAAGGGCATTTGATCTTAATTCCTATGGAAGTAATAAGGGTGTACTTAGTGTTTCCCACATAGTTTCTCCATGTTGGCTTTATTTTTGTTAAATAAATCATGACACAGTGTAATCAGTCATGTGTTGTTGTTCATCTGAGGTTGTATTTACCTCATTTAAAGACCTGCAAAGGAACAGATGATTGTTATTATGTCCTGATATGTAAAACCATATAATTCAAAGAGGGTGTACTTTCTTTTTCACACAACTGTATATGATGGGAGAAAAAGACGAGTTCACGGTAAATAGGTAATGCATTTGCAAGACTATATGGAAAGTAGTGTTATTCACTGTAATGGAGAAGGAAATGGGCCCTAGTTTTAAAGAGAGCAGGAGAAACTCTGTCTTAGACATATTAGCTTTGAGGGAATGGAGGGCCATTCAGGCAGAGATTGTTGATAAGAAATCTGGGATTTGTTACTGCACTGCAAGTGTTAGGTCAGGTGCAAATAAATATAGTTGTGTGTCATCAGCATAGAGATGGTAACTGAGGCCAAATCAGTTAATTATGTCACCCACAAAGAGCATATATAAAGTGAAGAGTGGGGGACCTATAAAAGAGTATTGAGGTACACCAACAGAGAGATCCATAGAGGAAGAGGAGATGAATTGTGATAACAGACCCTGAAGGAGTACTGAGAGCAGTATCCAGGTGGTAAACCGTATATAAAGCAGAGGAAAGGTCAATAAGAATCAGAATGGAGTTGTTTTCTTGGTATTTGGCAATACAGGCACTAATTAGCTATTTTGGTTAGTACAGTTTCAGTTGAGTATGCTGTGTCAAAACCCGACTGCAATGGATCGAGTAGGTTATGTACTGTAAGTTGAGTAAACAAAGTACAGTATGCATTAAGAAACAAGATGTTTCAGCAGTTGAGGCAAAACGCAAGAGATACAGGGTAATAGTTAGAAGAAAATATAGAGTCAAGTGTGTTATTATTGAGAATAGGTCTGACATTGACATGCTTAAAAGGAAATGGAAGAGTGCCAAATCAAAGAAGTTACAGATCATACTGTACTTACAAAAGACAAAATATGTTCTGCTTTTAATTAAATTGTTTATTTTGATAACACTGGCTTATGTTGCTCTATAATAATACTCCAATGTCTTTGATACATGAGCTCAGAAAAACCTATTGACAATAAAGGCTATCGTGACTTTTGTCTGTGCAGCAATTTATTTTTGGGATGGCAGTGGTGAAGCTTACAAGGGTGCTTTATGTACAGTACAGTATGTATCACATTATTTGATATGGATGTGCAGACATGGTTAAATCCCTATATAGTATTTACAATAAGATTTCTCAGTATTTCATCATGGTTCTGTTGTGTTTTATCTATAGCAAATGTTTCCTGTAACCTTATCAGGAATGTCAGTGGGACTATAGTATCCCTTCGCCAAGGGTGCAAACAAAGGTGTCATAGCAAGTTAGCATACTACTCTTGTCTGGTTTAATTTAAATTGAATATATCACTCTATTTTAACTTGTGTAAAATTATGTTGTCCCTATATATTGTACTGTCACTTTCCACTGCAGCTTAATAAATGTACTGCCCTAATTCACTGCAACATCAAAATCATCACAGTATTTTTAACTTTTCTATACGTACAATAGGCTGCAAAATTACTATTTTTATGTGGTGTACTATTTACTGTATTTCAGGTTTGTTTACATTGTCACCTCTAACTAGTTTTTTTTCTGTCAAAATTTAAAATGTAAATATTTTTTTGTCATTTTATTCACTTACTAGCATTATAACCCATATTTAATATACAAGAGATGTTATTCCAGAAGACATCTTCTGCTGCCGGAAGACCCATTAATGCCCATTCAAGTTAACAGGCCATAAAGAATCATGTTTACTAAGCAGTGCTACTCCATAAGACACCCTCTGGTGCCAAAATACATCTTTCATTTAATCATCAATGATCTACTGTATAAAGGATGATAACGTGTCATATTTCCAAACAGTGCCAAAAGCCGTCATGAATCGTGCAATTTAGGCACATTCACTTTGTGGCCACTGCAGATATAAGTGGGTAGTGGCAAGTCAGCTTCGTCTGCAAGTGAATATAACTGCACTGCCATTGGATTATAGCAGGTTATATGTATTTTGTCCTAAACTTGACAAAGTACTATATTTAATTAATTTCCAAACAAACAAAAAAAATGTTAGACAAGGTATTGGCTGAACGCTTTTACTATTAGGAGCATGATATATATTTCTTAGTGAAACTGAAGCATGAAATGAATCTTGCATTGAAGGTAATAAAAACAATCAGGGTACTTACATTAAGTCTATTCCTTTCAACTCTAATCATGACAGATGTAATACTAAGTTTGTAACACGATAAACGGAGCAGTTCAAATCAATACAAATTGTGTTTTCTACATACAGTATTCAAATTACATATGGCTACATTTGCTGCTTACATCTTGAATATTTTTAGAAATTGGTTTAAATATATTCCTGTTAAAGAGGGAAAAATACTTATGACATAAAAATCAGTAGACTGCTTTATTTATCAATATTTAGTAAAAATGTGCAAAAAAAATAGTCCCAAAAAGCAAATTGAGATATAAAATTATAAAAGAGGGGAGTTGAACCTACTACTTAATGAACGAATTGAGTGATCTTTACGATGGTCGAGGCAAAAACTTGACGCAAAAGGGCAAACAGTATGTTTGCAAGGAAGCTAAACAAAATTAAACAATTTGGCAATATTTCTATAATAAAACTTAAAGATGACAAGATGTCCGCAGATGACCCAAAAATTTGCAAAAGATCTCCGTAACATTGCTGTACAGAATTGTACAATATATCCCAATTCCAAAATAAGTGCGAATCTTTTGAGATTAGGTCCTTTCTTATCTGCTAAAATGTAACCTCTCAAGATTCCCCAATAAAGCTAGACTAGCTCTGGACCAACCTATCACTGAGAAAGAAGTGATACAGACTATTTAGTATTCTAAAAACAACAAATCTCCTGATCCGGATGGCCAACCTTATATTTATTATAAAACATTCTTGGCCATCCTGGCCTCCAGGTTGGTCAGACTGTTCAATTAATAATTTGAAGGTGCATGCCCGAGCTCCATAACAACTGCAAGCATAGTTGTGAAAGAGGGAGAGGACCCATCAGAGTGTAAGAGCTATCGCCCAATCTTGCTCAAATTCAAACATTAAATATTATGCAAAAGTCCTAGCCAACAGACTGAATATACAGGCATACCCCGCATTAATGTACGCAATGGGACCGGAGCATGTATGTAAAGTGAAAATGTACTTAAAATGAAGCACTACCTTTTTTCCACTTATCGATGCATGTACTGTACTGCAATCGTCATATACGTGCATAACTGATGTAAATAAGGCATTTGTAACAGGCTCTATAGTCTCCCTGCTTGCACACAGCTTTGGTACAGATAGGGAGCTGCTATTCAGGACGTGCTGACAGGCGCATGCGTGAGCTGCCATTTGCCTATTGGGTGATATGTCCTTACTCGCGAGTGTACTTAAAGTGAGTGTCCTTAAAGCGGGGTATGCCTGTATACCTGCCTAATCTGATTCACTGAGACCAGGAGGGATTTCATCTTAGGCCATCAAGCTCTTGAGAACATTAGATGAATAATTAGCTTGTCACACACATAGCACACAATACAAGAACCCCAGCTACAGTATAATCCTAAACCTTAATGCCAAAAAAAGCTTTTAATAGAATTACAGTCATTGAGACTTTATTTTCGTAACACTTGAGTCCAACAATGAATAAACTGACGTTGGGTGGTGACTTGGTAGTACCCCAGATTGTGAACTATTAAAAAGCTCCCCAGTTAGGCCAGTTAGTCCTCTGGCATGTCAAACCAGGAACTCGCATATAGATCAACTTAGAATCCTTCTATACTTAACCTATCCCAATTAGAGTCATACGTTGGATCCTATAGTCTGACAGGCCACTGTCTACTTTAAACCGCCACATACTGAGAGACTCTTGCCATCTGTGGGATGTCAGAAGGAAAATATTTGAGCTGGCAAAACTCCCATCACTACTGACCCCCATTTTAGGGCACCCCTGGTTTTTCAAAGATCAGGGACACAAACAAATGTCCATTTAGACAGTGGTTAGGCTTGCCAGATATGATGTTTATTTCTAGAGACATGGTTGAGCAGTTCAGCTTTTTCCAGGAAAAGATTGGAATCCTGAACGCAGAACTCCTAGGTTATCTTCAGATTCCACACTACATAAACTGTAAAGATTCCAAACTCCAAATCACAATTTGAGGACCTGTTTGACTTGGGAACCAATACCAAGGAAATTACTTCAATTGTGTATGGTCTTCTGGTCCTGGTGAATTTAGACACAAGGGACAGATATAGGGTCCAATGCGAGAGATAGAAATAGGACAAGAGCTAGATCCAGAGAAATGGTTGGATATCTGGTAGGCCATTCACATATATCCCCTACTATTAAATAAAATTCATACAAAGTCCTCTACCGCTGGTACCTCACCCCAAAGAGATTACACACAATCTATCCAACAATCTCTCCCATATGTTGGAGGAATTCCGGCCACATAGCCTCTATGCTCCATATCTTTGGGTATGTCCCATGATTAGCCATCTATAGCAAGAAATCTTCACCTTTATAGAGGCAGTCACTGACTTAAAAAAACCTAAAGAACCATTTGTTGCTTTCCTGGACAAACCAATAGAAAATACGGGGAGAAACACAGCAAAATTGGTGGCAAATATACTTATAGCCACCAAGTGTGCCATTGGAAAATCTCTCCCCCTATCCCCCTTAACATGCACATAAATCTCATACTATACAAAAAAGGTATACATTATTCTGCTCTTCTAGCAATTGATTGCTCCTAAGATTATTTTGAATAAAAGATAAAAAGGGCTATTTACTAAGCATCGTAAACTTTTTTGGCGGCATTAAATTGTTGCATGTCCAAATCCATTTCAATCGCATTTGTGTACTACAGTAAGTACTAAGCTCACATTTCTCCACCTGTGTCAAAAATAAATTTGTTTTGGACGCTGCTTGGCGTATGGATCTTAATCATATGTACTAAAATAAAAAAAAGAATAATTGTGTGTCAAAATCGACTATTAATAATGTTAGCGACTAATAAAAGGGGTTATTTATCAACTGCAAAAATGTATTATCACCCATTATGGTTGTCTCACTATATAGGGTTAAAAAAATATTTTCATAATATGGCTATTATAAATAATTTGACACTAATAACTGTTATTTACAGTACAGTACTAATACTAAATGACAAATAAAAATAATACACAGTTCTATTTTCATTTAAATTGTATCCATCGGGTATTCAACATTTTGCATCATATGTATGGTCTTAAAACATAGGATGCAATTTTTTTTAAATGTTATTACTTTTTAGCACCCAAATTTTGATGAGCAAATGTTTTCAAAATAAAATGCTAATAAAGTACCCAGGACCCAAAAACTTCTTATGGTCAAGGCTGTGGCAGTAAAGATCAGTGGTAATGTGAACCTAAGCCCTATTATGTACACTTTAACTATGTAATTTATACAGTAGTACCTGTAGTTATTGGATCCAATATGTGGGAAAAATGATTCGCCCGCTTAAAGAATATTATAACTATAATTATGCAAATGTTTGCAAATGTGCGTGACAAAACCGTTTTCTGTTCTTGTGTTTTTTACCATATTTTTGTGAATGTTCACATTGCTCAGGAATGCGTAATAATTAAATAATAATCCCCGAAGAACAGGGCATTACTGGCCAATAATGCCCTGGCTGGAAGAGTTGAAGGCCCGAGGCGAAGCCGAGGGACTTTAACCCAGCCAGGGCATTATTGGCCAGTAATGCCCTGTTCTGAGGGGATTATTACTATTATAGGCGAAATGTAGACTTTTTTCAGAAATAATAGACACTTTTGTGTAGTTATAAAAAAAAAATTATTAAAATAAAATGGTAAATACATGAATCCACCTCTATATACTTTTACACTGCAGATATCTATATCCACACACTGCCACCCCCTGTGTACACACACACACACACACACACACCACAGCAGCTCAACACACAACACAGCAGATCTACACACACAAACTGCTGCTACACACACACACACACACACACACACACACACACCCACACACACACACACACACAGACCAACCCAACATCACCTCTTCATACCCACCCCACAGGCCCTCTACACACAACACAGATCCTCTACACACACAAACTGCTGCTACACACACAAACTGCTGCTACACACACAAACTGCTGCTACACACAAATACAACACAACAGCACAGCACACACAAAGCTGCTGCTACACTCAAACACTGCTGCTGATGCTGCTGATGCTGCTGATGCTGCTGCTGACACTGACACACACACCACACAGCAGATCTACACACACACAAACTGCTGCTACACACAACACACACACACCACAGCAGCTCAACACACAACACAGCAGATCTACACACACAAACTGCTGCTACACACACACACACACACACACACACACACACACACACACAGCACCTCTACACACAACACAGCACCTCTACACACAACACAGATCCTCTACACACACAAACTGCTGCTACACCACAAATACACACCAACAGCAAGCACACAAAGCTGCTGCTACACTCAAAAATGTGCTGATGCTGAGCTGCGACACTGACACACACACCAACACAGAACATACTACAGCAGATCTACAACACAAATGCCTGCTACTACAAAACACACACACACCACCACACCTATACACAAACCACAAACACAGCACATCTACACACAACACAGTCCTCTACACACAACACAGATCCTCATCAACAAACTCGCATCTGACCACACGCTTCCCCTGCCTACACACCAAATACAACACACATCAGCACACAGCACACACATTGCTGACTGATGCTACTGCTGACACTGACCACACACACACACACAACAGCTCAACACACAACAGCAGATTATACACACACCCAACCTACACACAGCACACACACAACACAGCACCTCCACACACCACACACTGAGCTCTACACACACACACAACACCACACACATCTACACTCACATCAGCACCTCTACACCACAACACAGCACCTCTAACACACAAAACAGAAACTCGCGCAACACCAACTGCTGCTACACACCAGAATAAAACACACAACTCACAGCACACCACACAGCTGCTGCTAAACTCAACACTGCTGCTGCTGGCACACCCAGCAAAGAGAGAGACGAGAGAGATAGTAGAGACGAGGACGTAGAGAGAGAGAGAGGAGAGAGATAGGAGAGAGAGAGAGAGACAGAGAGAGAGAGAGGAGACGGACGAGGAGAGAGACGGGAGGGAGAGAGCAGAGGGAGAAGAGAGAGAGGAGAGGGAGGAGAGCGAGGAGAGGAGAAGAGGAGAGAGCAGACGAGACAGAGACAGAGAGCGGAGAGAGAGAGAGAGAGAGAGAGAGAGAGAGAGAGAGAGAGAGACAGAGAGAGACAGAGAGAGACAGAGAGAGACAGAGAGAGAGAAACTACAGCCAGAAACAAACTGCAGACAGACACTCACTTGCTTTGCAGACTCTCTCCCCCACCCCACCAATTCAACTGAATCTTCTCAGTTCATGGAGCAAGGGGGAGGAGTCAACCCGTGGCTGATACTTTTTAACCAACCCCTTGCCCTGTCTCAGAGCTATTCCTAATTTTAGACCAATCCCCTGCCCTGTCTAAGCTCTTCTGAAAGCTGATTGGTTGAAAATAATCACATTGAAATCAGCACGTTACAAGCAGCTAAATTTCCGGGCATTACTGATTGGATAATGCCCGGAATTTTAACCAATCAGAGGGCAGGAATTTTAATAATGCCCGGAATTTGACTGCTTTAGCCTATAATAGATGTTAATGCACCATTTAAAGATTACTGTGAAAATTTGCAACTTCAACAGGCATTTTGTAAAAATGTAAATATTTAAAGGGTCACAGTTCTGCAAATGTCTTGATTTTTTTTTTAAATATCTGCAAATTTTGACCTATTTTGCAGATGTAGCCAGGTCCCCCTTGACATGCTAGCCCCCCCTTGCGCACTCACCCCCTCCTTCTGGTATGCGAGCGCGCGTTGTTAGTTGTTGCTGAGTTGTTAGAGTGAGTTCCTGTTGCTGTGCTGCCTCTGTCAGTAAGAGGCACCTGGAGGCCTGCAACATTGTTGCGGTAGTCTGATGCAGAGCTGTGAGTCTGGCAGCACAAAGCAGACAGAGAAAAGCAGTTGGTGACTGGAGCAGCTAGGGGAAGGAGGTAGGGTGCAGGGGTCTGTGACTCTCTGCACTAGGCCAGCAAATCCCCTAGGCCCCAGATAGCCCTGAGTCATCTTAGCTGAGTATTGTAGGGACAGGCCCTAGGTTAGGGACCCTGCCCCATTATATATTTGCTAGGAGTGTATCACGGACATTGCTCGGATTGCTAAGAGGGAGCTGGACTATCTCCACGGAGGCCCAGCTAGCGTGACTGCGGCCTACTGGCAGCAGACAGACCCTAACTAAGGTAGAGACGTGCGGAGCTGTACGGTGATATTATCCGCGCTGGAATTCACCCCATGCGTAGGAGGATATCCCGGTGGATCCAACCCCAGTGATATAGCGGCACCCGTGGCTGGAGCCCGGGCAGGTAACCCACAACTCACGTGCACCAACAAGGCCTATCACCAGACATAGTGGCTGCGCAGTCACACACACACATTGGTATATGACTTGGGAGTGCGAAACATTGGGTTGGGGTTACTGGACACAGGGTGGGATCACTCTTTGGGAGGTAGCGTCCGCCGTGACGCCTAAAGGTGGTAACGTCCGCCGTGACGCCTAGAGGTGGTAGCATCCGCCGTGACGCCTTGAGGTGGTAGCGTCCGCCGTGACGCCTAGAAGTGTTAGCGCCCGCCGTGGTGCAAATTAGCGTAAGCGTCCTGCATGGCGCAGTAAGTGTCTCCTCCAGGAAGGGACACAGGTTATGCAAACTGTTGTGGTTATATGTTGTGTTGCGGAATAAGTAAAGTCCCATATATATATATTTTGTGTGTGAGTATTGATTGTCCTGCGAGGAACTACTCCCCCTCTAGTGGGAGCCATCGCAGGTGGAGGCGCTGCATCGTTATACGTAAGTTGTCCACAGTAATATTACCCCAGGTTCCCCGTGGCGGAAGCTCAGCCCTCCTGTGAGCCAACAGGTTATGCACCACAATTAGTAACCATGTATGTTTCCTGCCCCCACACCGTGTGATCTGCGATTGGGTGGGGGAAACCCCGTTACACAAACTTGAGCGAAAAAAATGGCACCTCTCTAAATAGAACATGTAAGATATTATGTGTAATAAGAGTTTGGAAGACCCAATACAGTAGCTTAGCATTTTGGTATTTGTAATTGATTTACGAGCATTCAACAATTTGGGAATCCCACAAGAGGAGGTGATTGAAACAAATATTTATTGAAAAAGATATCTGAGGAATTAACAAACCTACTGGATTAAATAATTGTAAAGAATTCTCGTATTCACGGTGCAAACTGAAAAAGTGTAGTGAAGTAAATATATGGTAATAAATTATACCAGCACTGCTAGGGAATGTTGAAGAAACACATGCAGAAATGCTGGTGCAATAAAGTTTTTACTCCAGGCAACGAACAACACAAAGGGGATAAAGTAAAAACATTATTGCACCAGCATTTCTGTATTTATTTCTTCCTACATGTACTTAACAATGGAGGTTTGATTCATGATGCCCTGGTTCAACCGAGGAATATGCAACATTCATTAGCCGTGCTGGTATCATTTATTACCATATATTTACTTCACTAAACTATTTCAGTTTGCGCCATGAACACTAATTCTTTCTATCCTTGCTTTATTGCAGTTGGGAAACTGCAAGTGTTTGGCTGCACCTGATCTTGATTTCAATTATATTGCACTAATTGGCATTACAGTATGTATGCAACTCATTTGCCACTTTCACCACCAGTATAAGTTTGTGCCTTATTTTATTTAAATTTGGATTAAATAATTACAAGATGTATGCACTTTTTTTTTATAATTGTGTGCTTCTATTATAAAATAAATAATATTTAATTTTACTACTGACAGTGGCGAGAAAAAGTTTCTGAACTCCAGCGATAATTACGGAAATTCCACAGTTTTTCCATGATAACCTTCTTGAATAAAAATCAATCTTTCTAAAATATCCAATAGGGTTTATATTAACTAATTCCATGTCTTTTGAAACAAAATTATGTATGAATTAGACAAACAATCAGTAATTAAGAGTCCTGGTATGTGAAAAAGTAAGTAAAGCCTTGGTTATCAGCTAAATTAAAGGGGATAATTAGAATCAGGTGGTTAAATAGTTAGGTAGATCTTCAGGTGTGAGTTTTGGAGGCCCCACTCTATATAAAGATTAGACACTTTTTGATTATATTCTTCACCATACAGGTATGTGGAAACACGCCATGCCACAATCAAAGAAATCTCCGAGGAACTTAGAAAAGCAGTTATTGTTGCCCATCAATCTAGAAAGGGTTACAAAACCATTTCTAAGAATTTGGAGCTCCAGCAATCCACTGTCAGTCAAATAGTTTACAAATGGATAAATTTCAAGACAACAGTCACTACACAGGAGCGGTCGTCCTACCAAAATCTCTACAAGAACAAACTGGCAAATCATCCCGTAAGTCATAAAGAACCCCATAGTAACATCCAAGGATCTGCAGGCCACTCGCCTTGGTTAATGTGAGTGTTCATAACTCAACTATCAGAAAAAGACTAAACAAGAATGGTGTTTATGAAAGAATAGCAAGGAGGAAACCACTACTCTCTAAAAAGAACATTCATGCCCATCTGAAGTTCGCCAAAGAGCACATAGATGGTCCACAAGACTTTTGGAACAATGTTCTCTGGACAGATGAGTCAAAGGTAGAACATTTTGGCCTCATTGAGAAACATTATGTTTGGCAAAAACCAAACACTGCATTCAAACAGAAAAACCTGATCCCAACCGTCAAGCATGGTGGTGGGAATGTGATGGTTTGGGGCTTCTTGGTTTCCTCAGGACCTGGATGAATTGTCATCATTGACACAACCCATGAATTTTGCATTGTATCAGAAGATTCTAGAGGAGAATGTCAAGCCATCTGTCTATGAGCTGAAGTGAAAATGAGTCATGCAGCAAGACAATGATCCTAAATAAACAAGCATATCTACAAAAGAATGGATGCAGAAGAAGAAATTCCACGTTATAGAATGGCCTAGTGAAAGTTTGGACCTAAACCCCATTGAATAGTTGTGGCAAGACCTGAAGTGAGCTGTCCATGCAAGGAAGCCCTGAAATGTCATCGAGTTGAAGCAGTTCTGTAAACAGGAATGGGCCAAAATTTCTCAAAACCGAAACTGTTACGGGAAAGGCTTAGTTGAAGTCATTATTACTCATGTGGGTGCCCCTAGGTACTAGTCTAAAGGTTCACATACTTTTCCACACATGGATATTGAAACTTGAATCATTTGTTCATAAATGTTGAAAAGTATCACGTTTTTGTGTCATCTGTTTGATCAGGTTATCTTGATCTATTATTAGGACTTAGATTAAGATCTAATAACATTTTAGGTTTGAAAGAAGTGAAATACTGTATGTGAAAATCCTAAGGGGTTCCCAAACTTTTCTCGCCACTATATATAATTGATCAAATATTTTTTCAACTCTACTAATAAAATTCCTTATCAGCATTATCCAGTTTGTTTGGCAAAACAGAAGCATCGTGTAGATATGTAGATTTTTCTTTTCGTGTAGCTATGTAGCATTTCAACAATTACTATATACTGCTGCGGCACATCTGAGTCTAACACATCGTCGTTTTTTCCCTGGCTTTGTCCTGGAATGCGACGCACTTCACCTGGAGCAAGCCGCATTAATTTTGCGTTCCCAGCCGCGGGTCATTCGCGGGTCATGTGCGGTTGACGCGCGGTTGATGCGTTTATTGAGAATGGTTCGGATTTAATAGGTTGCAATTCTTCGCGTTTCCGCCAGATGGCATATATTCATGAATTGTAATGCGCCTGCATGTTACAGTGTGTTTGTGACACAGGGTTTGTTACACAGGTGGTGTGGGTGGTCTGCGCTCCGTGTCCTCTTATTTTAAATTCAGTGGGCGCGTGGGGGTAACGGTGCTGCTGCCAGCCGCTTCTGCGCATGCGTGGCGTCCGGCAGCATCGCTATGACTACTTCGCTTGCGCGGCGCGGGCAGCCCAGAGCTTGGCGGTAGCTGAAAAGCTCCCCTTGCTGCCTGTACTCGAGTGAGCCCAGCGGCGCATGCGCATGCATGCAGGGGGGCTCTGTCTGAGTCTCCAGCCCGGCAGAGTCTCCCGCCCGGCAGAGTCTCCAGCCCGGCAGAGTCTCCAGCCCGGCAGAGCCTCCAGCCCGTGTATCCTGTGGCAGCAAGCCCACCTGCGGAGGTATGTGTATGTATGTATGTGTGTGTGTGTCTGTGTGTGTTTGTGTCAGTGTGTGTGTGTGTGACATGTCAATGGCTTGTAACCCTAAAAAACATACATTACACATGTATATACTGCTGTGGCTAATCTGAGTCTAACACATCGCCGGTTTTTCCCTGGCTTTTTCCTGGAATGCGACGCACTTCACCTGGAGCATGCCGCATTTATTTTGCGTTTTCAGCCACGGGTCATGCGCGGTTGACGCGCGGTTGATGCGTTTATTGAGAATGGTTCGGATTGAATAGGTTGCCATTCATCGCGTGTCCACCAGATGGCAGATATTCATGAATTGTAATGCGCATGCGCTTCAGTAATGTGTCGACTTGCAGGTGTTTCGTTTAAAAAAGATACCACAGTGTGCTATTGTAACTTGGCCTTGAGACTGAAGGAAGAGGTTGCAAAAATGTATCAATTTAGGCTTTTCATATTAAAGAAAGACAAAGACCAGTTTCGGTTACAGTATTCTCCAGAGACCTGCCTGCCATGAGTGTTCAAGTGCAGCCGGTTTTCCAAAAACCCGACAGAAGTTACGCGTATTTGATATGGGCCGCGATTAATGCAACAGATGATAAGATGGCAACAGTTGTTCAAATTTATCAGTATTTTATCGAAAACTATGGGCCTCATGCAGTAAGCGCCGATAAGCTGTTTATCGACATTTTTTCGGCAAATTTGCCCTCCCGATTCAGTAAGCGCCGATAAGTGGGAATTATCGTCAATTTTTGTTGCTGATAAAAACTTATCGGCAGCCGGGTGCCGATAAGCCACTTATCGGCACTTTTTGAACTCGGCTGAATTCACGTAGCCCCGATCAGCTTTTCGCTGCTGATCGGCACTCCAGAATGGAGAGTTTTTCGGCAATCCGGCCCGCCAACTAAAATTGGCAAGTTGGTGGAGGAGAAGCATCGGCAAGGTCGACACTTAGAAAAAATCAGGCCTAATAATCTGAATAAAAAAGATAAGTCACCCAATCCGACGTTTCGGTCCTGGAATAGGACCTTTCTCAAGGGGGTGCAATGACAGACTGATAGACAAGCATATATATACCCTCACCACATGTGACAAACACACCTGACTCACATTACCTACAATCCAAATCTCTGCAAAAATCACCTGCCAGGTGTGTGTAATGAGCCGTCGCCATCTTGGAGGGGGTGTCTGTGAAGGTAATGACCTCACTGATCTGCCTTCATTCACTGCTACTATGTATCTACCCTATAGTAAGGTCAGTCTTGCAGCATATATATATATATTATACAAAAAAGAAAAAGACTGCGCTCCTTAGGTGTATACTGACACTTGTATATATACAATATTAATGTACTAATTTCTGTGAACAATATGGAAATGGCATGAGACTATTAAATCAATAAAATGGCTGATTGACTCACACTAATAAAAATACACACAATGTGATGATTAATAAATGCTATATGTGCTGATGGTTAGAATGCTGCTGATAAAAAAATGCTAACCAATATAACAATGGAATAGCTGTGAATAGGCACTAAATGTCATGAAGGTTCTACTGTAACACAAATGAAAATCCTCCTGGATAGTACTAAGATACTGTAAAAATATATGAATAATAAAAAATCAAAAAAATCAAAAAAATCAAAAAAATCAAAAAATATATGCATATAAAAATAAAAATGAAAATGAAAAACAATAAGAAAAATTCAACTAAACCAAGGGTCCATATATAGGATCTGGCTGCTCTCCGCAAGGACCAACGAACTCCCAGAAATCTGCGAACAACAAGAAAAGAAAGCGCCCGATCCTAGTGCAGCATGAAAAAATACAATTTAATAAAAATGGATAGAACCAACAAATTCAAACTCACAAACTTTCAGTATAATCCGGATATGAGGTCTGTTGTTCGTGACCCCGCAAGGCAAGGGATAATCAGAGATGTCTCTCCAATGTCCCACAAGTGTCCGTGGTGAATGGGCAGTGATAAATGGTTATAAAAATATAACAGCAGTGTAACAGCAGCTAAAAAACACTCTTCCCTACGCGTTTCTTCACTCTCACAGTGATTTCATCAGGGGATCCCTGAAAGTGTGGAGGACTTCCGGGTCACACTGTGGCTGTCTCATTCCCCTAGTTGACGAGAGATCATGCTGCTAAACACTCCCTCCTAAACCGCCAGCTCGCACACCACATATAATAAATCTAGAACATTATCGTGTATGCCAGCGCACAGACGTCGGTGATTCATCGTTAATTTATACTCCTGATATGACAGCCTTCACCGTGCTCCTGCACACGGTAACTGATACCCCCCGTCATACATCTATCATGTATAGAGTACTATACTAATACAATATACTACTAAACTACATAATATATAATATAAGATATACCTTACATCGTATTTATAGTTATTAAAATATAATAATATTAATATATCATTATAGATACATTATTCTAACATACGAAAATATACGAATATATGTGTAAAAGTATATTATACTACATATACCTCAGATAATGTATAAGTAAATGATAATGCTTTGGCGGTAACTGTGATGGTGGCTCCTATCCTAGGCAGTATTCTATAAGACTTAATCTACTATATATATATATAGTAATATATGTGGGGTGTGTGTCTGGTTGAATGTATATAGTAACCATGATATAGCAAGTATGATTATAATGTGTGTCGTACTGATATGTGTGGTCTTGTAGAATGTCTATAAGGTTTCGAGTTGTGTCGTATATATAGGCATAGTAGCATGTATATGTATATATGATCTACTATATATATATATATCTATATATATATATATATATCTATATATATATCTTAATGTGTGTTACTAGCAAGCAAGAAGCGTCCCCGAACTCCTTGTGCCTCGCCATGAAAAATACATTTAATCAAATGGATCGAACACACCACAATGCTACCCACAAAGCAATCAAAAGGTAAAGCATGTACGCGAGGTTACTCCATGAACCGCTCAGGCCTACGCACCCCTTCCGCAACGATATGCCCTCTGCTTGCCGTCCGAAAACTCTCTCCGTCGCTGATGTACTCCGCACCCGCTCTTCTGAGCCAAACAGACATCCAGGCAGGGGGCACTACG